>OX104119.1:52615016-52886399 GCA_944474755.1 Limnoperna fortunei | reverse complement strand
AACATGTTACAATTGCGGATTTGGGGGTATACAATTGAAACACGGTAGTATATTCTGATAATACCCTTACAGAGGAATCCATGTGATTTCGACAAAAAAAGCAATCTATCCATGCAATCAATAATTATATGAACTGTCCATTTTCAGTACTAAATAAAGCACATTAAAGGGTGTCTATTTTGAAAAGAGAAATGCACTTTATTCCCCTTTTTCGTGTAAACCTGAATTGTAAGCATGTATTTAATAACACAGCACAAAACTGATCATGTTATCAAATTTGACTCGCCGATGGTAATTTTCAGCAGAGAAGTGTTTTGCAAAAGTTTCAGCTAATTGTTTGATATATCTGATTCCGATGTTAATAAGTCTTGTCCATCTTTTAAGTGATGGACATTTGTCTTACTATTTTTTCCTTAAATTTTACAGATCATATGCCAGACTTTATTCATAAGGGTATGGTTAAGTGTTTAAACAAAATTCCGTCAAGAGGTGCGTCTTTTGCTGAGTCGTTACCCGGCGAGGTTTGGCTCGAAAAATTCGGAATTCGTTAAGATTATTTTGGGTTGGGTGTTTATGGAAGAGTCGTTCAGCCTTTGTACGATCTTTAATAGCGCTCTTAC
This sequence comes from Limnoperna fortunei, assembly GCA_944474755.1. Taxonomy (NCBI): domain Eukaryota; kingdom Metazoa; phylum Mollusca; class Bivalvia; order Mytilida; family Modiolidae; genus Limnoperna; species Limnoperna fortunei. The sequence goes on along the minus strand of OX104119.1, from coordinate 52,885,779 downwards.
AGTCGTCATCAACCCATGGTTTCGTAGGATGTTTTGGATTTGTCGAGGTTTTAGGAATGGTTTCGTCAGCTATTGCAGTTAAAAGTTCATTAAATTTTAAAATAGGGTTGAAAATACCATCAAAAGTATCGAACATTAGTCGTTCTTTGCAAAGTTCTTCAAAGAGAGGCTAATTGGCCTTGTTAAATTTTGAGACACGTTCTGTTCTACCAGAATGTAACGACTCTAAAATAATGGGAAAAATGCTCACTGCCACAAAGATCGTCATGGACTTTCCATGAGAAATCGGGCAAGATGTAGGGATTTGCTATTGTTGATTGATTGATTAATTGATGTTTAACGTCCAGCAAGCAATATTTCAGCCATATTCAGGACGTGAAAATTATATTTTTTAAATTAGTAGAACCTCATGCCTCCTTCTTATACTAAAACTTGATCTCATACAATAATATGAGAATATACACAGATAAAAATGGTAGTTAAAACAATAAAAAATATGAAGTATCACAATTAATAGTGAAATTAAATTTTATTAAATAAATTAACTTCCTTTAAGAACTTTAAAATTGTGTTGCCTGCGACAGTTTTAAATAAATTAAAATACGTATCTGCACTATAGAAACGCTCCCGAATGTGGGCCACATCCACACAGTCTATCAAGACATGCTTAATGGTGTATGGACTGTTGCATGGCACACATTCGGGTCGTGGCTAATTGTTTAAAATATAACTATGTGTCGTCCTGGTATGACCAAGACGACATCTTGTTAAAACAACTTGGTCTCTTCGACCTCTAAAACATTTAAAATTATTTGTGTGTAGTAGTGGCTGGATCTCATGAAGTTTATTATGAACTTGGAGATCCCAACCACTCTGTCACAAATTAGAAATATATTTAAAAATCAACTGTTTAAAATCGGTAAAAGGAATATTACAGTTAATGATAGTATTCTTTAGTGCATTTTTAGCCTCCTGATCCAAGACTGTGTTTCCACGTATTCCGACATGACTGGGAATCCAAAAGAAGATAATTTCTTTTCCCAAACTAACAAGAGATTTGTAGATTTGAATCATTTTTAAAATGTAAGGATTTTTAATTTTGAAGTTTTCAATAGCCATAAGACAAGACAGGGAATCGGAGCAGACAATAAATTTGCATTCGTCTGACGAAGCAACTATTTTCATCGCAAGAAGAATAGCTTGCGCCTCTGCTGTAAATACAGATGAGGTAGACGGAAGGCGGCGAGTTTCAACACGCTCTCCGAAGACATCGGCCGAGGCGACCTTATCACCGTCTTTTGACCCGTCTGTGTAAATAGTACTATAGTCAGGGTAACAAGATTTAATTTCTGCATAATGTTGTTGTATTAATAAATGGTTTGTGTCGGACTTTTTATGTTTTCTTAAATCATAAATAAATATCGGTTTGGGGTTTAACCACGGAGGATTATGCCGGATTTCGATTGCAGCAATTTCATCTAAATTCATACCGGAATTTTCCAAATGAGATTTATTTCGGAGGCCAAAAGGTTGAATTTTGTTTGGATGTTTTTCGAAAATGTTTTGATAAAGAGGTTTGAAAACACAGTCGTGGGCGGGGTTGCCAGGATATGCCTTTAATTTGTTTGCATATTGCAAAGCGAGCTTTATTCTTCTTTGATACAAAGAAGGCTCGCCTGCTTCTACATATAAGCGGTCTAAAGGTGTGCTTCGGAAGGCTCCAAGGCATAGTCGCAATCCTTGATGATGAACCGTATCAAGGATTTTGACATATGACTTGCGAGCAGAACCATAAATGAAACAACCATAATCCAATTTAGATCGAACCAGCGATCTATATAGATTAAGTAAAACGTCGCACTTTTAAAATATCTAATGCCTGTAGGCATTTATTTTTTAACATTTTGATATGGGGAAGAAAGGTGAGCTTCGAATCGAATATTAAACCAAGAAAAGTAGTTTCTTTCACAATTTTTATAGGATTATTGTATAATGTAAGTTCAGGATCTGGATGCATTTTTCTTTTGTTACAAAAATGCATGCCAACAGTTTTTGCAGTGGAGAATTTAAAACCATTCTCCATTGCCCATCTTTCTATTCTATTTAAACATAACTGTAGTTGACGTTCAATATTGTTCATGTTTTTTCCTCGATAGCAAATAAGAAAATCATCAACATACAAAGAACCATCAATATTATCTTTCAAGACTTGAGCAAGACTATTAATTTTAATACTGAATAAAGTAACAGAGAGGATGCTACCTTGAGGAACACCCATTTCTTGTTCAAAAGGGTCAAAGTTGAATTTACACGAACTTTAAATTCTCTATTAGACAAAAAATTAGAAATGAAGGTAGGAAGTCTACCTTTCAACCCCATATCAAAAAGATCTTTTAAAATGCCATACTTCCATGTTGTGTCGTAAGCTTTTTCGAGATCGAAAAAGATCGACACAACATGTTCATTTTTGGCAAATGCGCTTCTTATGTATGTTTCGAAACGCACCAGATGATCTAAGGTACTTCGCCCTTGCCTAAATCCACATTGGATATTGGACAAAAGGTTGTTTGATTCTAAAATCCAGACAAGGCGATCATTGATCATCCTTTCCATGATTTTACAAAGACAGCTTGTGAGGGCTATAGGCCGGTAGTTGGACGCTTCCGAGTGATCTTTTCCTGGTTTCGGAATAGGCACAACAGTGGCCATTTTCCAAATAGATGGTAAGTCACCCGTTTCCCAAATGTTGTTAAGAAGATTCAGAAGACATTGGAGAGAAGATTGTGGCAGATGTTTGAGAAGTTGATAATGGGTGTCATCTGGACCACATGCTGTATCGTGAGATTTGTTCAATGAAGTTTTTAGCTCTTCCAAAGAAAAAGGTTTATTATAAGAATGTAGCAAAGAAAACCGACCGAACAACAAGAGCCAAAAACCAAGGGACAGTTACAAATCCGGATATAGACAAACACAACACAAAAATCAAAAACATAAAACACAGAAAGAGAGTAACCCGAACCCAATAAAAACCATGGGTGCACTCAGGTGCTCCGGACGAGTAAGCAGTGCCTGCCTCTAATTAGACACCCGTCGAGTTACTCATTGTCTTGTCTAGGGAAAAGTCAAATCCAGGAATAGGAAACACTACCTATGACTCAGCGAAAATGTCAGATCGTATTTGAGACACTGATTTCCTGTAACGATCAATTAAGTCGTGGTGCCGACCATAGAACTTCTGGAGAGATAACATCAACCTAGGTACAACAAACCCTTGTTTGAGTAGTTTAGCAGTCAACAGCAGTGATCGGTCTAGAAAATCTTAATAACGATCGCAGGATCTAGAATAACGTATAAGTTGTGAAAAGTACACACCATACGCTGGAGCTGCTGGAATGTTGCTGTCGATGAACGAGAAGTTGACAATTGGACAGTTGAAGTCTTCACGCTTGTCGTAGAGCCTAGTTTGTAGTTTTCCTGAGTCTATTTCTAGAAGTAGGTCTAAGTAAGAGGCTGATCTTAGTGTATTGGTGGTGTCTTTAATTTCAAGCTCGCTAGGGTAAATTGAATGTAAATAGTCACCAAATTTAGCATTGTTGAGGGACAAAACATCATCAATATAGCGGAATGTGAAATTAAAGGTCTGGGCCAGAGTCTTTTCTTTCTTCTTCAGTAGGCCTTCTTGGAACTCAGCCTCATAGGAGTACAAAAACAGGTCGGCGAGGAGAGGAGCACAATTAGTACCCATTGGAATACCAAAAGTTTGTTGAAAAACATGTCCTCCAAACATGACGAATATGTTGTCAATTAGAAAATCTAACATGTGACAGATTTGGTCTTCAGTATATTTAGTATTAGCTTTGGAGTCATTGATGACGAAGTAAGATCTGTCATGACTAATTACCAGGTATATCGTCTCTTTCCGTTTTTCTTAAAAAAGCAGCGTTTTATAAGATCTTTCAGCCTGGTTTTAAGCTGCGTATGAGGGATGGCCGTAGAGAGTGTCGAAAAATCAAATGTTTTAATGCTGTTATAATGGGAAAGAGATCCAGACCTCAAGATGTCTATCAGGTCTTTTGAATTTTTTAATATCCACATTTCATTTATTCCACTTCTGGAGTAGCAAATGTCACTGTATTTTTGAAGTCCCGTTTTTACTGTTGTTAAAATAGTGGTCAGGAGTTGCGATAGTATTTTGGTAGTACACTTAGACGATCCTGCTATGAAACGCTGTTTGTATGGATTTTTGTGAAGTTTAGGAATCCAATACAATAAAGGGAGATCACAATCTTCGACTCTGATTTTGGGATCAAAGGATGCCAATACCGATTTGTGATTTTCAATAATCTCCTCTTTTGAAAGGGCAGTGAATGTGTAAGTAGGATTGCCTAGTGAACTATCAATGCCTAACTCATTTATTAAACACTCTATGTAATGTTTTTTGCAGATAAAAATGATATTGTTAGGGACCTTATCTGCTGGCACAACAACATATTTGTCATGAATGTCGGACAAAGTTTTAAGAGCATCAAGATTTCTGAAAATTGATGATGCTTTAGTACTCATAGACCTTCTTAAACAACTTATTCTTATTTGAATCAATGACCTCAATGCCTTTACCCACTCGGACAAAGTATCAACCTCCTGGTCCTCTTGCTTTGCCCATTTTCTGGCATAGTCCTCTATTGAATCCATCAATAATTTAAAGTTATAATTCCAGTTGATGGATTTAGGTTCACGGTACTTAGGTCCTTTGGACATAATATTGCGGAGTCTTTCATTTTCAACAATATTAAGATATAATATTGCGGAGTCTTTCATTTTCAAAAATATTAAGATATAATATTGCGGAGTCTTTCATTTTCAACAATATTAAGATATAATATTGCGGAGTCTTTCATTTTCAACAATATTAAGATATAATATTGCGGAGTCTTTCATTTTCAACAATATTAAGATATAATATTGCGGAGTCTTTCATTTTCAACAATATTAAGATATAATATTGCGGAGTCTAATCTTCTAAATTTTTTGACTGAAAATTAAGTTTTGATTTTTCTTTTTGAATTTTGATCCGCTGAAAATTGGGATGATAATTTTCAGCAGAGGAGTGTGTTGCAAATGTTTCGGCCAATTTGTTAGATATTTCCGACTCTGATGTTAACAAGTCTTGTCCATCCTTTAAATGATGGACATTTGCTTTACTGTTTTTACCTTTAATTTTACGAATCATGTTCCAAATTTTATTCATGGGGGTATGGTTATTCAGTTTAGAAACAAAGTTACGCCAAGAAGTGCGTACTTTGTTTCGTTACCCTGCGAGATTTCGCTCGAAAAATTCGGAAATGGTTAAGATTATTTTGAGTTGGGTGTTTATTAAAGCGTCGTTCGGCTTTTTCCGGTTTTTAATAGCGTCCTCACAGCTGTCATCGAACCATGGTTTACTAGGATGTTTTGGATTTGTCGAGGTCTTAGGAATTGTTTCATCAGCAATTGAAATAAGTGTTTCATTGAATTTTAAAATTGGATCAGAAACAACTTCAAAAGCATCCGAGTTAAGTCGCTCTATACAGAGTTGTTCAAATAGAGGCCAATTGGCCTTGCCAAATTTATACCGAGCGACTCGTTCTGTGTTTGACGAGTGTAAAGATTGCAAGATAATGGGAAAGTGATCACTGCCACAGAGATCGTCATGGACTTTCCATGAGAAATCGGGCAACAGAGAAGGATCTGCTATTGTTAGATCAATAGCCGAATATGATCCATTCCCAGGAGGTAAATATGTATTGGTTCCATCATTAAAAACACACAGATCTTCCTAATTCATTAAACCTTCAATAATTTTACCTTTATCGTTTATTGTGTTACTGCCCCATAAAGGGTTGTGTCCGTTGAAGTCCCCAAGTAATATATAAGGGGCCGGAAGCTGATCAGTAAGATGTTTCAACTGACCTAAATTTAATGAAGAATTTGGAGGGATATACACAGCATAAAGTAATTGTTTTGTCTAAAGATATTCTAACAGCAACCGCCTGAAGATCAGTGTTGAGATCTACCGGGCTATGTAGAACTTGGTCTTTTACAAGAATGGTAGAGCCGCCAGCAGCTCTATCATTCTCGTCTGCATATGTGCTGTATAAAGAGTAGTTTTTTAAGGATATATTATCACTTCGTTTTAGGTGGGATACTTGAAGGCAAAATGCAACAGGAAGATTGATTGATTGATTGATTGATGTTTAACGTCCAGCAAGCAATATTTCAGCAATATTCAGGACGTGAAAATTATAATTTTTAAATTAGTACAACGGCATGCCTCCTTTTTATACTAAAACGTGATCTCATACAATAATATGAGAATATACACAGATAAAAATGGTAGTTAAAACAATAAAAAATATTAATAGTGAAATTAAATTTTGTTAAATAAATTAATTTCTTTTTAAAACTTTAAAATTGTGTCGCCTGCGACAGTTTTATATAAATTAAAATACGTATCTGCACTATAGAAACGTTCCCTAATGTGGGCCACGTCCACACAGTCCATCAAGACATGCTTAATGGTGTATGGACTGTTGCATAGCACACATTCGGGTCGTGGCTCATTGTTTAAAATATAACTATGTGTCGTCCTGGTATGACCAAGACGACATCTTGTTGAAACAACTTGGTTTCTTCGACCACTAAAACATTTAAAATTATTTGTGTGCAGTAGTGGCTGTATCTCATGAAGTTTATTGTGAACTTGGAGATCCCAACCACTCTGCCACAAATTAGAAATATATTTAAAAATCAACGCTTTAAAATCGGTAAAAGGAATATTACAGTTAATGATAGTATCCTTTAATGCATTTTTAGCCTCCTGATCCACGACTGTGTTTCCACGGATTCCGACATGACTGGGAATCCAGAAGAAGATAATCTCTTTTCCCAAAGCAATAAGAGATTTGTAGATTTGAATAATTTTTAAAATGTAAGGTTTTTTAATTTTGAAATTTTCAATAGCCAGTAGACAAGACAGGGAATCGGAGCAGACAATACATTTGCATTCGTCTGACGAAGCAACTATTTTCATCGCAAGAAGAATAGCTTGCGCCTCTGCTGTAAATACAGATGAGGCAGACGGAAGGCGGCGAGTTTCAACACGCTCTCCGAAGACAGCGGCCGAGGCGACTTTATCACCGTCTTTTGACCCGTCTGTGTAAATAGTACTATAGTCAGGGTAACAAGATTTAATTTCTGCATAATGTTGCTGTATTATTAAATGGTTTGTGTCGGACTTTTTATGTTTTCTTAGATCATAAATAAATATCGGTTTGGGGTTTAACCACGGGGGATTATGCGGAATTTCGATTGCAGCAATTTCATCTAAATTTATACCAGAATTTTCCAAATGAGATTTAATTCGGAGGCCAAAAGATTGAATTTTGTTTGGATGTTTTTCGAAAATGTTTTGATAAAGAGGTTTGAAAACACAGTCGTGGGCGCGGTTGCCAGGATATGCCTTCAATTTGGTTGCATATTGCAAAGCGAGCTTTATTCTTCTTTGATACAAAGAAGGCTCGCCTGCTTCTACATATAAACTATCAACAGGTGTAGTTCTGAAAGCTCCAAGGCATAGTCGCAATCCTTGATGGTGTATAGTATCAAGGATTTTGACATATGACTTGCGAGCAGAACCATAAATAAAACAACCATAATCCAATTTCGATTGAACCAGCGATCTATATAGATTGAGTAAATCATCGCATTCAGCACCCCAGTCGGTGCTGGATACGACTTTTAAAATATCTAATGCTTTAAGGCATTTATTTTTTAACATTTTGATATGGGGAAGAAAGGTTAGCCTTGAATCAAATATGAGACCAAGAAAAGTAGTTTTGATAGGATTTTAATTCGGGATCAGGATGCATCTTACGTTTATTACAAAAATGCATCCCAACAGTTTTTGCAGTGGAGAATTTAAAACTATTTTCCATTGCCCATTTCTCTATTCTATTTAAACACAACTGCAGCTGACGTTCGATATTATTCATATTTTTCCCTCGGTAACACATGAGGAAGTCGTCAACATATAGAGAACCATCAATATTATCTTTTAAAACTTGAGCAAGGCTATTAATTTTAATACTAAATAAAGTGACAGAAAGGATGCTGGCCTGGGGAACACCCATTTCCTGTACAAAAGGGTCAGATAACGTAGAATTGACCCTAACTTTAAATTCTCTGTCAGATAAAAAGTTTGAGATTAAGGTAGGAAGTCTACCTTTCAACCACATATCAAAAAGATCTTTTAAAATACCATCTTTCCATGTTGTGTCATATGCTTTTTCTAAATCGAAAAAGATAGACACAACATGTTCGTTTTTGGCAAATGCGTTTCGAATATATGTTTCGAAACGCACCAGATGATCAATAGTACTACGACCATGTCTGAATCCACACTGGATATTCGATATTAGGTTGTTCGATTCTAAAAACCAGACAAGGCGATCGTTAATCATCCTTTCCATGGTTTTACAAAGACAGCTTGTGAGGGCTATAGGCCGATAGTTGGACGCTTCCGAGTGATCTTTGCCTGGTTTTGGAATAGGCACAACAGTGGCCATTTTCCAAATAGATGGTAAGTCACCCGTTTCCCAAATGTTGTTGAGAAGATTCAGAAGATATTGGAGAGAAGATTGTGGCAGATGTTTGAGAAGTTGATAATGGATGTCATCTGGACCACATGCAGTATCGTGAGATTTCTTCAATGAAGTTTTTAGCTCTTCCAAAGAAAAAGGTTTATTATAATCTTCAAAATTGTTTGACTGGAAATTAAGTTTTGATTTTTCTTTTTGAATTTTGATCCGCTGAAAATTGGGATGATAATTTTCAGCAGAGGAGTGTGTTGCAAATGTTCCGGCCAATTTATTTGATATGTCTGACTCTGATGTTAACAAGTCTTGTCCATCCTTTAAATGATGGACATTTGCTTTACTGTTTTTACCTTTAATTTTACGAATCATGTTCCAAATTTTATTCATGGGGGTATGGTTATTTAGTTTAGAAACAAAGTTACGCCAAGAGGTGCGTCGTCTTTGTTTCGTTACCCTGCGAGCTTTCGCTCGAAAAATTCGGAAATGGTTAAGATTATTTTGAGTTGGGTGTTTATTAAAGCGTCGTTCGGCTTTTTTCCGGTCTTTAATAGCGTCCTCACAGCTGTCATCGAACCATGGTTTACTAGGATGTTTTGGATTTGTCGAGGTCTTAGGTATTGTTTCACCAGAAATTGAATGATTCATTATGTTTAACGTCCAGCAAGCAATATTCCAGCTATATTCAGGACGTGAACAATTTTATAAATTGATAAGGTTGAGTTGATTGATTGATTGATGGTTGTTTAACGTCCAGCAAGCAATATTTCAGCTATATTCAGGACGTGAAAGTAATAATAATTTGACTATTTAAACATTTTTAACAATTGTTCATCTCTCCCTTAGTTCTAAAACATTATCTCATACAAAAATATGAGCATATATACAGATAAAAGGTAAGTAAAACAATAAAAATATAGATCACAAATTGCCGGAAAAATTAAATTTTACTGTACAAATTAATTCCTTTAAAAATTTTTAAATTGTGTCGCCTGCGACCGTTGTAAACAAACTACTGTAAGTATTTACAGTATAAAAACGTTCCCGAATGTGCGCCACGTCAATGCAGTCCATCAAGACATGCTTGATAGTGTATGGACTGTTGCATGGCACACACTCGGGGCGCGGCTCATGATTTAAAATATAACTATGTGTCGTCCTGGTATGGCCAAGACGACACCGTGTTAAAACAACTTGATCTCTGCGACCTTTATAACTTTTAAAATTATTTGTGTGCAGTAGTGGCTGGATCTCGTGAAGTTTATTATGAACTTGAAGATCCCAACAACTCTGCCACAAACCGGAAATATATTTAAAAATTAGAGGTTTAAAATTAGTAAAAGGAATATCACAGCTTATTACATTATTCTTCAGGGCATTCTTTGCCTCCTGATCCACGACTGTGTTCCCATGGATTCCCACATGACTCGGGATCCAGAAGAACACAACCTCTTTTCCCAAAGTTATGAGAGATTTGTAAATTTCAATAATTTTTAAAATATAAGGGTTTTTAATTTTGAAATTTTGAATAGCAAGAAGACACGAGAGAGAATCGGAGCAGATAATAAATTTGCACTCGTCTGACGAAGCAACTATTTTCATGGCAAGAAGAATAGCTTGCGCCTCAGCAGTAAATACTGATGAGGCAGACGGAAGACGACGAGTTTCAACACGCACTCCGAAGACAGCGGCTGAGGCAACTTTATCGTCGTTTTTTGACCCGTCTGTATAAATAGTACAATAGTCAGGGTAACAAGATTTTATTTCTGCAAAATGCTGTTGTATTATTAGAGGTTTTGTGTCTGACTTTTTATGTTTTCGTAAATCATAAATAAATACCGGTTTGGGGTTTAGCCAAGGGGGATTATGTGGAATTTCAATTGCAGCAATTTTATCTAAATTTATACCGGAATTTTCTAAATGAGATTTAATTCGGAGACCAAAAGGTTGAATTTTGTTTGGATGTTTTTCGAAAATGTTTTGATATAGAGGTTTGAAAACAAAGTCGTGGGCGGGGTTGCCAGGATATGCCTTTAATTTGGTTGCATATTGCAAAGCGAGCTTTATTCTTCTTTGATACAAAGAAGGCTCGCCTGCTTCAACATATAAACTCTCAACAGGTGTGGTTCTGAAAGCTCCAAGGCATAGTCGCAATCCTTGATGGTGTATAGTATCAAGGATTTTGACATATGACTTGCGAGCAGAACCATAAATAAAGCAACCGTAATCCAATTTAGATTGAACCAGCGATCTATAAAGATTAAGTAAAACATCGCACTCAGCACCCCAGTCGGTGCTGGAAACGACTTTTAAAATATCTAATGCTTTAATGCATTTATTTTTTAACATTTTGATATGGGTAGAAAGGTTAGCCTTGAATCAAATATGAGACCAAGAAAAGTAGTTTCCTTTACAATTTTGATAGGATTATTATGTAATTTTTATTCGGGATCAGGATGCATCTTTCTCTTATTACAAAAATGCATCCCCACGGTTTTTGCAGTGGAGAATTTAAAACCATTCTCCATTGCCCATTTCTCTATTCTATTTAAACACAACTGCAGTTGACGTTCAACATTATTCATGTTTTTTCCTCTGTAACATATGAGGAAGTCGTCAACATATAGAGAACCATCAATATTATCTTTTAAAACTTGAGCAAGGCTATTAATTTTAATACTAAATAAAGTGACAGAAAGGATGCTTCCCTGGGGAACACCCATTTCCTGTTCAAAAGGGTCAGATAGGGTAGAATTTACCCTAACTTTAAATTCTCTGTCAGATAAAAAGTTTGAAATAAAGGTAGGAAGTCTACCTTTCAACCCCATATCAAAAAGATCTTTTAAAATACCATATTTCCATGTTGTGTCATATGCTTTTTCTAAATCGAAAAAGATAGACACAACATGTTCATTTTTGGCAAAGGCGTTTCGAATATACGTTTCGAAACGTACAAGATGATCTAGGGTACTTCGCCCTTGTCTGAATCCACATTGGATATTTGAGATTAGGTTGTTCGATTCTAAAAACCAGACAAGGCGATCGTTGATCATCCTTTCCATGGTTTTACATATTTCCATGTTGTGTCATATGCTTTTTCTAAATCGAAAAAGATAGACACAACATGTTCGTTTTTGGCAAATGCGTTTCGAATATATGTTTCGAAACGCACCAGATGATCAATAGTACTACGACCTTGTCTGAATCCACACTGGATATTCGAGATTAGGTTGTTCGATTCTAAAAAACAGACAAGGCGATTGTTAATCATCCTTTCCATGGTTTTACAAAGACAGCTTGTGAGGGCTATAGGCCGATAGTTGGACGCTTCCGAGTGATCTTTGCCTGGTTTTGGAATAGGCACAACAGTGGCCATTTTCCAAATAGATGGTAAGTCACCCGTTTCCCAAATGTTGTTGAGAAGATTCAGAAGACATTGGAGAGAAGATTGTGGCAGATGTTTGAGAAGTTGATAATGGATGTCATCTGGACCACATGCAGTATCGTGAGATTTCTTCAATGAAGTTTTTAGCTCTTCCAAAGAAAAAGGTTTATTATAATCTTCAAAATTGTTTGACTGGAAATTAAGTTTTGATTTTTCTTTTTGAAATTTGATTCGCTGAAAATTGGGATGATAATTTTCAGCAGAGGAGTGTGTTGCAAATGTTCCGGCCAATTTATTTGATATGTCTGACTCTGATGTTAACAAGTCGTGTCCATCCTTTAAATGATGGACATTTGCTTTACTGTTTTTACCTTTAATTTTACGAATCATGTTCCAAATTTTATTCATGGGGGTATGGTTATTTAGTTTAGAAACAAAGTTACGCCAAGAGGTGCGTCGTCTTTGTTTCGTTACCCTGCGAGATTTCGCTCGAAAAATTCGGAAATGGTTAAGATTATTTTGAGTTGGGTGTTTATTAAAGCGTCGTTCGGCTTTTTTCCGGTCTTTAATAGCGTCCTCACAGCTGTCATCGAACCATGGTTTACTAGGATGTTTTGGATTTGTCGAGGTCTTAGGTATTGTTTCACCAGAAATTGAATGATTGATTATGTTTAACGTCCAGCAAGCAATATTCCAGCTATATTCAGGACGTGAACAATTTTATAAATTGATAAGTTTGAGTTGATTGATTGATTGATGGTTGTTTAACGTCCAGCAAGCAATATTTCAGCTATATTCAGGACGTGAAAGTAATAATAATTTGACTATTTAAACATTTTTAACAATTGTTCATCTCTCCCTTAGTTCTAAAACATTATCTCATACAAAAATATGAGCATATATACAGATAAAAGGTAAGTAAAACAATAAAAATATAGATCACAAATTGCCGGAAAAATTAAATTTTACTGTACAAATTAATTTCCTTTTAAAAATTTTAAATTGTGTCGCCTGCGACCGTTGTAAACAAACTACTGTAAGTATTTACAGTATAAAAACGTTCCCGAATGTGCGCCACGTCAATGCAGTCCATCAAGACATGCTTGATAGTGTATGGACTGTTGCATGGCACACACTCGGGGCGCGGCTCATGATTTAAAATATAACTATGTGTCGTCCTGGTATGGCCAAGACGACACCGTGTTAAAACAACTTGATCTCTGCGACCTTTATAACTTTTAAAATTATTTGTGTGCAGTAGTGGCTGGATCTCGTGAAGTTTATTATGAACTTGAAGATCCCAACCACTCTGCCACAAACCGGAAATATATTTAAAAATTAGAGGTTTAAAATCAGTAAAAGGAATATCACAGCTTATTACATTATTCTTCAGGGCATTCTTTGCCTCCTGATCCACGACTGTGTTCCCATGGATTCCCACATGACTTGGGATCCAGAAAAACACAACCTCTTTTCCCAAAGTTATGAGAGATTTGTAAATTTCAATAATTTTTAAAATATAAGGGTTTTTAATTTTGAAATTTTGAACAGCAAGAAGACACGAGAGAGAATCGGAGCAGATAATAAATTTGCACTCGTCTGACGAAGCAACTATTTTCATGGCAAGAAGAATAGCTTGCGCCTCAGCAGTAAATACTGATGAGGCAGACGGGAGACGACGAGTTTCAACACGCACTCCGAAGACTGCGGCCGAGGCAACTTTATCGTCATCTTTTGACCCGTCTGTATAAATAGTACAATAGTCAGGGTAACAAGATTTTATTTCTGCAAAATGTTGTTGTATTATTAACGGGTTTGTTTCTGACTTTTTATATTTTTGTAAATCAAAAATAAATACCGGTTTGGGGTTTAGCCAAGGGGGATTTCGTGGAATCCCGATTGCAGCAATCTCATCTAAATTTATACCTGAATTTTCTAAATGAGAATTAATTCGAATGCCAAAAGGTTGAATTTTGTTTGGATGTTTTTCGAAAATGTTTTGGTAAAGAGGTTTGAAAACACAGTCGTGGGCAGGGTTGCCAGGATATGCCTTTAATTTGGTTGCATATTGCAAGGCGAGCTTTATTCGTCTTTGATACAAAGAAGGCTCGCCTGCTTCTACATATAAGCTGTCTATAGGTGTGGTTCGAAAGGCTCCAAGACATAGTCGCAATCCTTGATGATGAACCGTATCAAGGATTTTGACATATGACTTGCGAGCTGAACCATAAATAAAACAACCATAATCCAATTTAGATCGAACCAGCGATCTATACAGATTAAGTAAAACGTCGCACTCAGCACCCCAGTCGGTGTTGGCTACGACTTTTAAAATATCTAATGCCTTTAGGCATTTATTTTTTAACATTTTGATATGGGGAAGAAAGATGAGCTTTGAATCGAATATTAAACCAAGTAAAGTAGTTTCTTTCACAATTTTTATAGGATTGTTATATAATGTAAGTTCGGGATCTGGATGCATTTTTCTTTTGTTGCAAAAATGCATGCCAACAGTTTTGGCAGTGGAGAATTTAAAACCATTCTCCATTGCCCATTTTTCTATGCTATTTAAACATAACTGTAGTTGACGTTCAATATTATTCATGTTTTTTCCTCGATAACAAATGAGAAAATCGTCAACATATAGAGAACCATCAATATTATCTTTCAAGACTTGAGCAAGACTATTAATTTTAATACTGAATAAAGTAACAGAAAGGATGATACCTTGAGGAACACCCATTTCTTGTTCAAAAGGGTCAGATAGAGTTGAATTCACACGAACTTTAAATTCTCTATCAGACAAAAAATTTGAAATGAAGGTAGGAAGTCTACCTTTCAACCCCATATCAAAAAGATCTTTTAAAATGCCATATTTCCATGTTGTGTCCTAAGCTTTTTCTAGATCGAAAAAGATCGACACAACATGTTCATTTTTGGCAAATGCGTTTCTTATGTATGTTTAGAAACGCACCAGATGATCTAGGGTACTTCGCACTTGTCTAAATCCACATTGGATATTTGACAGAAGGTTGTTTGATTCTAAAAACCAGACCAGGCGATCATTAATCATCCTTTCCATGGTTTTACAAAGACAGCTTGTGAGGGCTATAGGCCGATAGTTAAATCTAAATTTTTTGACAGGAAATTAAGTTTTGATTTTTCTTTTTGAATTTTGATCCGCTGAAAATTGGGATGATAATTTTCAGCAGAGGAGTGTGTTGCAAATGTTTCGGCCAATTTATTTGATATGTCTGACTCTGATGTTAACAAGTCTTGTCCATCCTTTAAATGATGGACATTTGCTTTACTGTTTTTACCTTTAATTTTACGAATCATGTTCCAAATTTTATTCATAGGGGTATGGTTGTTTAATTTAGAAACAAAGTTACGCCAAGAGGTGCGTCGTCTTTGTTTCGTTACCCTGCGAGCTTTCGCTCAAAAAATTCGGAAATGGTTAAGATTATTTTGAGTTGGGTGTTTATTAAAGCGTCGTTCTGCCTTTTTCCGGTCTTTAATAGCGTCCTCACAGCTGTGATCGAACCATGGTTTACTAGGATGTTTTGGTTTTGTCGAGGTCTTAGGAATAGTTTCGTCAGCAATTGAAATAAGTGTTTCATTGAATTTTAAAATTGGATCAGAAATAGTTTCAAAAGTATCCGAGTTAAGTCGCTCTATACAGAGTTGTTCAAATAGAGGCCAATTGGCCTTGCCAAATTTATACCGAGCGACTCGTTCTGTGTTTGAAGAGTGTAAAGTTTGCAAGATAATGGGAAAGTGATCACTGCCACAGAGATCGTCATGGACTTTCCATGAGAAATCGGGCAACAGAGAAGGATCTGCTATTGTAAGATCAATAGCCGAATATGATCCATTCCCAGGATGTAAATATGTATTTGATCCATCATTAAAAATACACAGATCTTCCTGATTCATTAAGCCTTCAATAATTTTACCTTTATCGTTTATTGTGTTACTGCCCCATAAAGGGTTGTGTCCGTTGAAGTCCCCAAGTAATATATAAGGGGCCGGAAGCTGATCAGTAAGATGTTTCAACCGATTTAAATTTAATGAAGAATTTGGAGGGATATACACAGAGCATAAAGTAATTGTTTTGTCTAAAGATATTCTAACAGCAACCGCCTGAAGATCAGTGTCAAGATCTACAGGGCTATGTAGAACTTGGTCTTTTACAAGAATGATAGAACCGCCAGCAGCTCTATCATTCTCGTCTACATATGTGCTGTATATAGAGTAGTTTTTTAAAGATATGTTATCACTTCGTTTTAGGTGGGATTCTTGGAGGCAAAAAGCAACAGGAAGAAAGGCTTGAACTAATAAAGTAATTTCAAGAAAATTAATCTTAAGACCTCGACAATTCCATTGTACTAATGTATCCATTATGGTCTGCGAATAGGGGAATAGTTGACAGTTTTTTTGGGGCTATTCCGCCGGTTTCTGCTGGGGGACCTACTTTTACATCCAGTATCTGGGGGTAGTGTATCCATGGGATCGCCCCAGATAGTAGTGTCTAGATGATCTAGACTTCCAAACCTGTTGTGGACCTTAATGGGATCCCTCAGCAGTTTTGGAGTACGATCTCCTTTTTGATTTGAGTTTTTATTTGAATTTGAATTGGAGTTGGAAGATTTTGTATTTAAATTGGACTTCATATTTGAATTTGTTTTTGGGCTGCTTGAAGAATTAGTTGAGGATTGAGAGGGTGTTGAAGACGTAGTAGATGCCGAAGACGTAGAAGTTTGAGATGCCGAAGTTTTTCGAGATGATGTAATTATTTTATCAGTGGTTTGAGCCGGTAGTCTTGTTGGGTCTTTTTGATCTATAGGCAGGTGATCATAGTTTGTGTTTCTGATGTTACATAAACGCGTTTGGTCACACTGGCGTATGATGTGGCAGAAGATGATGGATTACTCGCCGAACTGTACTGACGACGAGCATCAGGGTAGCTGATGTTTTTTCGATTTTTAATTTTTGAATGTCCTTCTCTTTTCTAAAGTGTTGACAGTCTTTTGAGGAGGACATGTGGGCTTCACCACAGTTAGCACATTTTGGAGTTTTAGTGCAGGTAAAGCCCTCATGCCCTGGCTCTGCACATCGAAAACATATGAGTGATCCCCTACACTGTCCTTTTCCGTGTCCGAATTTCTGACATTTAAAACAGCGCACAGGGTTGGGAATGTATGCGCTGACTTTAATGTTTTGGAGACCGATTTTGATAGATTGGGGGACAGTTGGGGTGTTGAAATTCAGAAGGAAGGTGTTCAGTTTAACCTGAACACCTTGTCTGTTGGCAATAAATCTTTTAACTTTTGTAATTCCCTGAGGTTGCAATTCCGTGCAAATTTCCTCGTCAGTAAGTTCGGCGAGATCATCTTGGTGACATTCTTGACATCTCCTGCACAACCTTTTATCATTTTTTCAATAACGAATGGAGAGACTTTAGTTATTGGTTTACTAGGATCTTTGCTCGATAATACAATAAATCTTGACCAGAAGTCTTCCTCAACCATTTCTTCAAGCGGCAAGTCATTTTTTCTTTTTTTTTGGACCATTTTTTATTTGTGTTTCAGAAGCCATGATGAGAAGAATGCGGTTCACCACCCTTGTCACCCACCCGCCACGGAGTGCCAACAGGGGCGATGCTTGGTCTCTGCGGATAACCAGCAGAAAGCATCGGGTGTTCCAAGGGTGGTATACTCAAACAGATGAATTTCTTCACGAACGCAAGCTTCGTGCCAGAGTTAACTGGCGAAACAACCGTTCGAAACTCTATCTACTTGATTGACCCATGAGCCACCGCCTTCTTAACAGCTTGTAACTGAACAAGTTTTGTAGTAAGATTTACAAGATATGATCAAGTGATCAGAAGAATGACGAAAAGCTTGTTAAGGGCTCGGCATGACAATCCGATTGACCGAACCGGGTCCATCCGGTCTCCCGTCTAGTTGAAGTCAGGGCCAAAGTGGTGTATTGAAAATCAAACCCGCTGACCCGCACTAATGGATGCAGCAGAGAGTGATCTCTCAACCACCAGGATCCCTTCCTCCACCATCACGGGTTGCAACACACGGCAAACATGTCGCCTCTATAAAGCTGAGGAAGCTTTGCCCTTCAGCCACCGCCTTCTTTGTGAATCCTTAAAGTAAGCTGTCTATCAACTGGTTAATACATTTCATGGAGTAGTTTGAAAAGAAATAAATGTAATAGAAAAGCTAAAATGAGAAGGATTCACAAAGGGCAAGACGTGACATGCCGATTCATCGAAGTCAGGTCTAACTCGATTTCCCGTCTAGAAAAAGTAAGGGTTCAGAAAGTTATCGGGACCGTTTACCCGGCTTACTGAAATCCCGTCCTGTAATCGACACGGGTCGCAACACACGGCAAGTGTTGCCTCTGTTAGCAGACTCTTACTGCAGGCTGAGGAAGCCGTGGGCCTATTCTCCTGTGCCCCGGGTCCCACACGGGGTTTTCAATAATGAAGGGAGATACTTTAGATAAGGGTTTACTGGGATCTTTACTTGATAAAACTATAAATCTGGACCAGTGATCTTCATCCACCATCTCTTCAAGGGGAGAATCATTTTTTCTTTTTTTTTGACCTAATTTCAATTGTGTTTGTGTAGCCATGATAAAAGAACGCGGTTCACCACCCTTGTCACCCACCCGCCACGGAGTGCCAACAGGGGCGATGCTTGGTCTCTGCGGATAACCAGCAGAAAGCATCAGGTGTTCCAAGGGTGGTATACTCAAATAGATGAATTTCCTAACGAACGCAAGCTTCGTGCCAGAGTTAACTGGCGAAACAACCGTTCGAAACTCTATCTACTTGATTGACCCATGAGCCACCGCCTTCTTAACAGCTTGTAATTGAAAAACTTTGGTAGTAAGATTTACAAGATATGATCAAGTGATCAGAAGAATGACGACAAGCTTGTTAAGGGCTCGGCATGACCAGCCGATTGACCGAACCGGGTCCAGATAAGGTTGAGCAATTAGAAAGAAATCAGAGACACTCCTGTCGAGATATAGTAAAACTGAAATCTCACACAATAGTATGAGGGTATATACACATAAAAATAACATGATTAAAATAATAAAATATGAAATAACAGCATAGTTATGATACAAGATTATATTTTATTATACAAATTAATTTCTTTTAAGAACTGTAGAATTTTGTCGCCAGCAACAGTTGTAAACAAATTAAAGTAAGAATCCACAGTATAAAAACGTTCCCGAATGTGGGCCACGTCCACACAGTCCATCAAGACATGCCTGATTGTGTATGGACAGTTGCATGGCACACACTCGGGTCGTTGATCGTTATTTAAAATATAACTATGAGTCGTCCTGGTATGACCAAGACGGTTTCTGCTGGGGGATCTACTTTTAGATCCAGTATCTGGGGGTAATGTATCCATGGGATCGCCCCAGATAGTAGTGTCTAGATTATATAGACTTCCAAACCTGTTGTGGACCTTGATGGGATCCCGCAGCAGTTTTGGAGTTCGATCTTTTGATTTGAGTTTTTATTTGAGTTAGAAGAATTTAAATAGGAGTTGGTATTTTTTGAATTTTTTTGGGGGCTGACTGAAGATTTGGTTTGAGGATTGAGATGGTGCTGAAGACGTAGCAGATTGAGAGGGTGCTGAAGACGTAGCAGTTTGAGAGGGCGCTGAAGACGTAGCAGTTTGAGAAGATGAAGATTTTCGTGAAGATTTAATGATTTTGTCTGTTATTGTAACTGGTAATTTTGAAGGTTCCTGTTTGTCAATAGGCCAGGTGATGATTGTCTGCGTTTCAACTGAAGTGAGAACGCGTTTGGCCACACTGGCGTATGACGTTGATGCAGGAGACGAGGGATTATTCATGGTATTATACAGACGACGAGCCTCAGGGTATGAGATGGTCTTTTTAATTTTTGTATTTCTTTTTCTTTTTAGCTCACCTGACCCGAAGGGTCATGTGAGCTATTGCCATCACTTGGCGTCCGTCGTCGTCGTCGTCGTTAACTTTTCTTTAAAAATCTTCTCCTCCAAAACCACTGAAGGGATTGCTTTGAAACTTTCCACACATCATCAGTAAAATGTCCTCTGCCAAGTTTGCGCAAATCATGGCCTCAGACCAACCAACATGGCCGCCATGGCTAAAAATAGAACAGGGGGTCAAAATAGTTTTTGGCTTATAGTTCAAAAAGTATAACAGATACAGGAAAACCAAAGAGACTTTCCTTCTTCAGCATCAAAAGCTCTACAAAACACTCCATTGGGTCAAAGTTGTATGACGACTCCTTGTAGGAGTTATTGCCCTTTAATTGTCGAAATTGATGATTTTTTCCTCAAAATCTTGAAAATTATTAGAACTAGAGAAAAAGTAAGCATTGCTTAATTGTTCTGCTCTATGAGGGCTACAAAATTGTCTTTAGAGTCAAGATTGTCTGATTAACCGTTTAAGAGTTATTCCCCTTAAACTGTTTATTTTAATCGGTTTTAATTGATTTTTTAAAATCTTCTCCTCTGAAACCACTGAAAGTAATGCTTTGAAACTTTGTACACATCATCCGTCAAATGTCCTCAACCAAGTTTGCACCAACCATGGCTGCAGATTAACCAACATGGCCGCCATGGGTAAAAATAGAATGGAGGTGGGGGGGGTAAAATACAGTTGTTGGCTTATATTTAAAAAAGTGTAACAGATACAGGAACATGAGACATGCCTTCATCTGCACCAAAAGCTCTACGAAACACTCCATTGGGTTGAAGTTGTATGAGGACTCCTTATAGGAGTTATTGCCCTTTAATTGTCAAAATTGATTATTTTTTACATTTTTGCCTCAAAATCTTGAAAATTATTAGAACTAGAGAAAAAGTTAGCATTGCTTAATTGTTCTGCTCTATGAGGGCTACAAACATGACTTAGGGTCAAGATTGTCTGATGAACCGTTTAGGAATTATTCTCCTTGAACATTTTTTTAATCAATTTTACTTGATTTTAAAAATTGCTTGCTGGACGTTAAACATCAATCAATCAATCAATCAATCAATTGATTTTAAAAAATCTTCTCTTTAACCCATTAAAGGACTGCGTTGAAACATTGCACACATCATCTTAAGGAAGTCCTCTACCAAAATTGTGAAAATCATGACACCTGACTACCTACATAGCTACGTTGGCTTATAATAGAAAATGGGGGGGGGTCAAGACAGTTTACGACTGATAGTTAAAAAAAGTATAACAGGTACAGCAAATTTGAAAGTGAACCTCCCTTCTCCCTCTAAGCATCAAAAGCTCCTCCTTATAGGAATTATTTCCCTTAAAAAAATTAATGACTTTTGCAGAAGTGTTGGGCAATTCCTTATAGCAAAGAAAAGCTGGATAAAAAAGGGTTGTTTGGTTTCAGGTTCAGGTGAGCGATACAGGCTTCTGGGAGCCTCTAGTTCAAAGTGTTGACAATCCTTGGATGAGGACATGTGGGCGTCACCGCAATTGGCACACTTTGGAATTTTAGTGCAGGTAAAGCCCTCATGTCCTTCTGCACATTTAAAACAAACCAGGTGACCTCTGCACTGTCCCTTTCCATGACCGAACTTTTGACACTTAAAGCAGCGCACCGGGTTGGATATGTATGCGCTGACTTTAATTTTGTAGAGACCAATCTTGATGGACTCGGGGACAGTGGGTGAATTGAAATTCAACAGAAAGGTGTTCAGTTTTACCTGAACACCCTGTCTGTTAGCAATAAATCTTTTCACTTTTGTTACACCCTGAGGCTCTAGTTCTAAACAGATTTCATCATCTGATAATTCCGAGAGATCTTCACCTCGATAGCGAATAATCCCTTGACTCGAGTTTAACGTTCTGTGGGGTGAGCTAGTTATATCTAAATCTATAATTTTTGAAAGTTTGAGTAAATTCAGCGATTGGTGTTTTCTACTGCATTCTATTAGCAGGGAACCGGACTTCATTTTGGTGACGTTGTTTAACGTCTCCTGCACAACCCTTGATAGATTTTTCAATGATAAATGGAGATACTTTTGCCAAAGGTTTAGTTAGGTCTTTACTAGATAATACAATAAATTTAGGCCAACTTTCTTCTACAACCAAATCTTCGAGAGGAAAAAAATTTTTTTTTTTTTTTGGACCTTTTTGTGTTAAAGGGGTGTTTCGGAAGCCATGATTAGAAAATTGCGGTTCACCACCCTTGTCACCCACCCGCCACGGAGTGCCAACATGGGCGATGCCTAGAGTCTGCGGATCTCCAGCAGAAAGCATCAGGTGTTCCAAGGGTGGTATACTCAAACATACGAATTTCTCAATGAACGCATGCTTCGTGCCCGGGTTACCTGGCGATACAACCGTTCGAAACTCTGTCTACTTGATTGACCCATGAGCCACCGCCTTCTTAACAGCCTGTTACTGAACAACTTTTGTAGTAAGATACACAAGATAAAATCAAGTGACAAGAAGAATGACGAAAAGCTTGTTAAGGGCTCGGCATGACCAGCCGATTGACCGAACCGGGTCCATCCGGCCTCCCGTCTAGTTGAAGTCAGGGCCAAAGTGGTGTATTGAAAATCGAAACCCGCTGACCCGCACTAATGGATGCAGCAGTGAGTGATCTCTCAACCACCAGGATCCCTTCCTCCACCATCACGGGTTGCAACACACGGCAAACATGTCGCCTCTATAAAGCTGAGGAAGCTTTGCCCTTCAGCCACCGCCTTCTTTGTTAATCCTTAAAAGAAGCTGTCTATCAACTGGTTAATAAATTTCATGGAATAGTTTGAAAAGAAATAAATGTAATAGAAAAGCTAAAATGAGAAGGATTCACAAAGGGCAAGACGTGACATGCCGATTCATCGAAGTCAGGGCTAACTCGATTTCCCGTCTAGAAAAAGTAAGGGTTCAGTAGGTTATCGGGACCTTTTACCCGGCCTACTGAAATCCCGTCCTGTAATCGACACGGGTCGCAACACACGGCAAGTGTTGCCTCTGTTAGCAGACTCTTACTGCAGACTGAGGAAGCCGTGGGCCTATTCTCATGTGCCCCGGGTCCCACACGGGGTTGCTATTGTTAGATCAATTGCCGAATATGATATATTACCAGGATGTAAATATGTATTGGTGCCATCATTCAACATTCACAAATTTTCCTGATTCATTAAGTCTTCAATAGTCCTACATATGTCGTTTATTGTGTTACTCCCCATAGAGGATTGTGTCCGTTGAAGTCCGCAAGTAAAATATAAGGGGACCAGAAGCTGATCAGTTAGATGTTTCAATTAATTTAAATTTAATGAAGAATTCTGAGGGATGTACACAAATCATAAAGCAATCGTTTTGTCTAAAGATATCCTAACAGCAACCGCCTGAAGATCAGTGTTAAGATCTACAGGGCTATGTAAAACCTGATCTTTTACTAGAATAGTAGAGCCGCCAGCAGCTCTTTCACTCTCATCTACAGTTGGGTGCAGTCCTAACATAACATGCTAGTTAACTTGTCAAGCAAAGATTCTGACTGCTTTAAGTTAACTTCGAGCTGAGAATTTGACTGGTTTGAGCAGACATTTTCACAACCCAAGTTAACTTGGGCTGTTCTTTTGACATTTTTTTATACAATATATTTCTGTCCATTTGACAATTTGTTGACAATTTTTGTTCTTTTTACAATTTTTTTCTATTGACAATTTTGTCACGTGACAAGTTTGTCAACAGGACATTTTTTGTTCTGACAATTTTGACACGTGACAGTTTTGTCCACTGGACATTTTTTAGTTTGGAAATTTATGTCCACTTTGTCAACTTGCTAACCTTTCTACTGCACTTTAAAACACTTTTAACTTTTACCTTTTTAATGTTTTTTGACAAAATGTTTTTTAAATTACAGTGGCTTATTTGGTGTGGGACAAACATCCACTTTTTAAATATTTCCAAGTTTATGTGTGTAGATCTCTATATCTTCCAAAATAAAATAGATCATAAATATTTGATTTAGTTTACATTATTAATTTATTAATAATTGTAGGATTATGTATGCAATCTCAGTAATATTGATGATATAATGATAAAGATTGGAAATTGGTTGGTTAAGTTCAGCAACTTATTGAAATTTTCTTTTTTGATATACATGTAAATTAATTTTTCTCAATGACTAATTATAATTTTTTTTGTAAATAATTAATGTAAATATGTTATTAATAGGACATCAAAGAGATTGATTGATTGTTGTTTTACGTCCAGCAAGCAATATTTCAGCTATATTCAGGACGTGAGAATTAGAACTTTAATTCAGTTATTTAAAGAATATCCATCCTTTCTAAAACAAGGTCTCATACAATAATATGAGCATATATACAGATAAAAAGAAAACTAAACCAATAAAAACTATTCAATATCGCAATTTAAAATCCAATTAAATTTTTCTGTATAAATCAATTTCCTTTAAGAACTGTAAAATTGTGTCGCCAGCGACAGTTGTAAATAAATTATTATAAGAATTAACAGAATAAAAACGTTCCCGAATGTGTGCCACGTCAACACAGTCCATCAAGACATGCTTGATGGTATATGGACAGTTGCATGGCACACACTCGGGTCTTGGTTCATTGTTTAAAATATAACTATGTGTCGTCCTGGTATGCCCAAGACGACACCTGGTTAAAACCACTTGGTCTCTACGACCTCTACAAGATTTTAAATTATGTATGTGCAGAAGTGGTTGGATCTCATTAAGTTTATTATGCACTTCGAGATCCCAACCACGCTGCCATAGATTAGAAATGTATTTAAAAATATATAATTTAAAATCAGTAAAAGGAATTTTACAATTAATAATAACATTTTCTAAGGCAGCTTTAGCCTCTCTGTCCACGACTGTGTTTCTATGGATTCCTACATGGCTGGGAATCCAGAAGAACACAACCTCTTTACCTAAACTTGTCAGCGATTTATAAATTTGAATTATTTTTAAAATAAATGGATTTTTAATTTTAGAATTTTCAATTGCCTGAAGACATGACAAAGAATCGGAGCAGATAATAAATTTACTCTCATCTGACGAAGCAATAATTTTTAGTGCAAGAAGGATAGCTTGCGCTTCTGCACTAAATACAGAAGAAACGGAAGGAAGGCGGCGTGTTTAGACACGCTCTCCAAAGACAGCGGCCGATGCAACTTTATCGCCGTCCTTCGATCCATCTGTATAAATTGCAGAATGGTCAGGATAGTGAGATTTTATTTCTGCAAAGTGTTGTTGAATAATTAAAGGGTTTGTGTCAGACTTTTATGGTTTCTAAGATTAAAAATAAATACCGGTTTTGGATTTAACCATGGTGGGTTATGTGGAATTTCAATAGCAGCAATTTCATCTAAATTTATACCAGAGTTGTTCAAATGAGGTTTTATTCTGATACCAAAAGGTTGAATTTTATTTGGATGTTTTTCAAAAATATTTTCGTAAAGAGGTTTGAAAACACAGTCGTGGGCCGGGTTGCCAGGATACGCCTTCAATTTGGTTGCATATTGCAAAGCGAGCTTAATTCTTCTTTGATACAAAGAAGGCTCGTTTGCTTCTACATATAAACTATTAACAGGTGTGGTTCTAAAGGCTCCAAGGCATAGTCAGAATCCTTGATGATGAACCGTATCAAGGATTTTGACATATGACTTGCGAGCAGAACCATAAATAAAACAACCATAATCCAATTTAGATCGAACCAGCGATCTATAAAGATTAAGTAAAACGTCGCATTCAGCACCCCAGTCGGTGCTGGCTACGACTTTTAAAATATCTAATGCCTTTAGGCATTTATTTTTTAACATTTTGATATGGGGTAGAAAGGTTAGCCTTGAATCAAATATGAGACCAAGAAAAGTAGTTTCCTTTACAATTTTTATAGGATTATTATGTAATTTTAATTCGGGATCAGGATGCATCTTTCTCTTATTACAAAAATGCATCCCCACGGTTTTTGCAGCGGAGAATTTAAAACCATTCTCCATTGCCCATTTCTCTATTCTATTTAAACATAACTGCAGTTGACGTTCAATATTATTCATGTTTTTTCCTCGGTAACATATGAGGAAGTCGTCAACATATAGAGAACCATCAATATTATCTTTTAAAACTTGCGCAAGGCTATTAATTTTGATACTAAATAAAGTGACAGAAAGGATGCTTCCCTGGGGAACACCCATTTCCTGTTCAAAAGGGTCAGATAACGTAGAATTGATTCTAACTTTAAATTCTCTGTAAGATAAAAAGTTTGAGATAAAGTTAGGAAGTCTACCTTTCAACCCCATATCAAAAAGATCTTTTAAAATACCATATTTCCATGTTGTGTCATATGCTTTTTCTAAATCGAAAAAGATAGACACAACATGTTCGTTTTTGGCAAATGCGTTTCGAATATATGTTTCGAAACGCACCAGATGATCAATAGTACTACGACCTTGTCTGAACCAACACTGGATATTGGAGATTAGGTTGTTCGATTCTAAAAACCAGACAAGGCGATCGTTGATCATCCTTTCCATGGTTTTACAAAGACAGCTTGTGAGGGCTATAGGCCGATAGTTGGACGCTTCCGAGTGATCTTTTCCTGGTTTTGGAATAGGGACAACAGTGGCCATTTTCCAAATATATGGTAAGTCACCTGTTTCCCAAATGTTGTTAAGAAGATTCAGAAGACATTGGAGAGAAGATTGTGGCAGATGTTTGAGAAGTTGATAATGGATGTCATCTGGACCTCATGCTGTATCGTGAGATTTGTTCAAAGCGGTTTTTAGCTCTTCCAAAGAAAACGGTGTATTGTAATCTTCTAGATTTTTTTAATTGAAATTAAGTTTTGATTTTTCTTTTTGAGTTTTGATACGCTGAAAATCGGGATGATAATTTTCAGCGGATGAGTGTTTTGCAAATGTTTCGGCCAATTTGTTAGATATATCTGACTCTGATGTGAACAAGTCTAGTCCATTCTTTAAATGATGGACATTTGCTTTACTGTTTTTACCTTTAATTTTACGAATCATGTTCCAAATTTTATTCATAAGGGTATGGTTATTTAGTTTAGAAACAAAGTTGCGCCAAGAGGTGCGTCGTCTTTGTTTCGTTACCCTGCGAGCTTTCGCTCGAAAAATTCGGAAATGGTTAAGATTATTTTGAGTTGGGTGTTTATTAAAGCGTCGTTCGGCTTTTTTCCGGTCTTTAATAGCGTCCTCACAGCTGTCATCGAACCATGGTTTACTAGGAAGTTTTGGATTTGTCGAGGTCTTAGGAATGGTTTCATCAGCAATTGAAATAAGTGTTTCATTGCATTTTAAAATTGGATCAGAAATAGCTTCAAAAGTAAGTTAAGTCGCTCTATACAGAGTTGTTCAAATAGAGGCCAATTTGCTTTGTTAAATTTATACCGAGCGGCTCGTTCTGTGCTGGAAGCGTGCAAAGATTCCAAAATAATGGGAAAGTGATCACTGCCACAGAGATCGTCATGGACTTTCCATGAGAAATCGGGCAACAGAGATGGATCTGCTATTGTAAGATCAATAGCCGAATATGATCCATTCGCAGGATGTAAATATGTATTGGTTCCATCATTAAAAATACACAGATCTTCCCGATTCATTAAGCCTTCAATAACTTTACCTTTATCGTTTATTGTGTTACTGCCCCATAAAGGGTTGTGTCCGTTGAAGTCCCCAAGTAATATATAAGGGGCCGGAAGCTGATCAGTAAGATGTTTCAACTGATTTAAATTTAATGAAGAATTCGGAGGGATATACACAGAGCATAAAGTAATCGTTTGTCTAAAGATATCCTAACAGCAACCGCCTGAAGATCAGTGTTGAGATCTACAAGGCTATGTAAAACTTGATCTTTTACAAGAATGGTAGAGCCGCCAGCAGCTCTACCATTTGAGTCTACATATGTGCTGTATATAGAGTAGTTTTTTAAAGATATGTTATCACTTCGTTTTAGGTGGGATTCTTGGAGGCAAAATGCAACAGGAAGAAAGGCTTGAACTAATAATGTGACTTCAAGAAAATTAATCTTAAGACCTCGACAATTCCACTGAATGATTCTGTCCATTATTTTGGAGGACGAATGGGGGGGATACTAATTTTTCGTTGTGTTCTCCCTTGTCCGTCTCGACTGGGAGACCGACTGTGCGATCCCGTAGTATCCATTGGATCGCCCCAAATTGTCTCGTTATATATGTCCTCTAAACTGCCGAACCTATTATGGACCTGCACAGGGTCTCTCATAGATTTCGGAGTTCGGTCGCTTTTCTTGGTTTCCTTAGGTTTTGGATTATTTGATGTAGGTTTTTTGGTAGAATTTGCTGTTAAATTTTTTTTGGGCTGCTTGAAGAAGAAGTTGACGTTTTAGATTGGGTGGATTTCAAAGACGAAGAAGTTTGGGATGTTGAAGATTTTCGGGATGATGTAATAATTTTGTCACTGGTTTCAACTGGCAGTCTTTCAGGGTCATTTTTATCAATAGGCCAGGTGATCATTGTTTGCGTTCCAGATGTAGTATAAACGCGTTTGGTCACACTGGCATATGACACTGAAGGAGATGATGCATTCGCCGAACTGAACAGCCGACGAGACTCAGAGTAGCTGATGTTTTTTTCAGTTTTCAACTTTTGGATGTCCTTTTCTTTTTTAAAGTGTACACAGTCTTTCGACGAGGACATGTGGGCTTCACCGCAATTGGCACATTTTGGTGTATTAGTGCAGACAAAGCCCTCATGCCCGACTTCTGCACATTTAAAACATATCAGCGTTCCTCTACACTGTCCCTTGCCATGTCCAAACTTTTGACATTTAAAGCAGCGCACAGGGTTTGGAACGTATGCGCTGACTTTAACACCACAGAGACCTATTCTGATTGATTGGGGGACAGTGGGAGTATTGAAGTTTGGCAGAATGGTGTTCAATTTGACCGGAACACCGTCTCTCTTTGAAAAAAATCTTTTAACTTTCGTTACACCCTGAGGCTGCAACTATTTCTTTTCAACTATTTCTGAACATATTTCTTCATCGGTCAGTTCAGCGAGGTCATCATCTCTATAATGAATGATTCCCTGACTTGAGTTTAAAGTCTGTGGGGAGAGGCCGAAATTTCCAATTCAATAATTTAATTTAATTTAAGTAAGTTTAAGGATTGATGTTTTTTAGAGCATTCAACAAGAAGACAGCCGGATTTCATTTTGGTGACGTTTTTTACGTCTCCTGCACAGCCCTTGATGGATTTTTCTATAACAAAAGGAGAAACTTTAGAAAGTGGTTTATTTTGGTCTTTACTTGATAAGACAATAAATCTTGGCCATTGATCTTCGTCAACAACTTCTTCAAGAGGACATTCATTTTTTCTTTTTTTGGAACCTGTTATACTTGTTGTTTTGGAAGCCATGTTGAAAGAATGCGGTTCACCACCCTTGTCACCCACCCGCCACGGAGTGCCAACAGGGACGATGCTTGATGTCTGCGGATCACCAGCAGAAAGCATAAGGTGTTCCAAGGGTGGTATACTCAAATAGATGAATTTCTTCACGAACGCAAGCTTCGTGCCAGACTTAACTGGCGAAACAACCGTTCGAAACTCGATCTACTCGATTGACCCATGAGCCACCGCCTTCTTAACAGCTTGTTACTGAACAATTTTAGAACTGAAATTCACAAGATATAATTAAGTTATAAGACAAATGACGACAAGCGTGTTAAGGGCTCGGCATGACCAGCCGATTGACCGATTTGATTGATTGATTGATTGATGTTTAACGTCCAGCAAGCAATATTTCAGCTATATTCAGGACGTGAAAACCATAATTTTTAAATTAGTAGAACGTCATGCCTCCTTCTTATACTAAAACGTGATCTCATACAATAATATGAGAATATACACAGATAAAAATGGTAGTTAAAACAATAAAAATATGAAGTATCACAATTAATAGTGAAATTAAATTTTATTAAATAAATTAATTTCCTTTAAGAACTTTAAAATTGTGTCGCCTGCGACAGTTTTAAATAAATTAAAATACGTATCTGCACTATAGAAACGTTCCCGAATGTGGGCCACGTCCACACAGTCCATCAAGACATGCTTAATGGTGTATGGACTGTTGCATGGCACACATTCGGGTCGTGGCTCATTGTTTAAAATATAATTATGTGTCGTCCTGGTATGACCAAGACGACATCTTGTTAAAACAACTTGGTCTCTTCGACCTCTAAAACATTTAAAATTATTTGTGTGCAGTAGTGGCTGGATCTCATGAAGTTTATTATGAACTTGAAGATCCCAACCACTCTGCCACAAATTAGAAATATATTTAAAAATCAACACTTTAAAATCGGTAAAAGGAATATTACAGTTAATGATGCTATCCTTTAATGCATTTTTAGCCTCCTGATCCACGACTGTGTTTCCATGGATTCCGACATGACTGGGAATCCAGAAGAAGATAATCTCTTTTCCCAAAGCAACAAGAGATTTGTAGATTTGAATAATTTTTAAAATGTAAGGATTTTTAATTTTGAAATTTTCAATAGCCAGTAGACAAGACAGGGAATCGGAGCAGACAATAAATTTGCATTCTTCTGACGAAGCAACTATTTTCATCGCAAGAAGAATAGCTTGCGCCTCTGCTGTAAATACAGATGAGGCAGACGGAAGGCGGCGAGTTTCAACACGCTCTCCGAAGACAGCGGCCGAAGCGACTTTATCACCGTCTTTTGACCCGTCTGTGTAAATAGTACTATAGTCAGGGTAACAAGATTTAATTTCTGCATAATGTTGTTGTATTATTAAATGGTTTGTGTCGGACTTTTTATGTTTTCTTAGATCATAAATAAATATCGGTTTGGGGTTTAACCACGGGGGATTATGCGGAATTTCAATTGCAGCGATTTCATCTAAATTTATACCAGAATTTTCCAAATGAGATTTAATTCGGAGGCCAAAAGGTTGAATTTTGTTTGGATGTTTTTCGAAAATGTTTTGATAAAGAGGTTTGAAAACACAGTCGTGGGCGGGGTTGCCAGGATATGCCTTTAATTTGGTTGCATATTGCAAAGCGAGCTTTATTCTTCTTTGATACAAAGAAGGCTCGCCTGCTTCTACATATAAACTCTCAACAGGTGTGGTTCTGAAAGCTCCAAGGCATAGTCGCAATCCTTGATGGTGTATAGTATCAAGGATTTTGACATATGACTTGCGAGCAGAACCATAAATAAAACAACCGTAATCCAACTTCGATCGAACCAGCGATCTATATAGATTGAGTAAAACATCACATTCAGCACCCCAGTCGGTGCTGGCAACGACTTTTAAAATATCTAATGCCTTTAGGCATTTATTTTTTAACATTTTGATATGGGGAAGAAAGGTTAGCCTTGAATCAAATATGAGACCAAGAAAAGTAGTTTCTTTTACAATTTTGATAGGATTATTATATAATTTTAATTCGGGGTTAGGATGCATCTTTCGTTTATTACAAAAATGCATCCCAACGGTTTTTGCAGTGGAGAATTTAAAACCATTCTCCATTGCCCATTTCTCTATTCTATTTAAGCATAACTGCAGTTGACGTTCAATATTATTCATGTTTTTTCCTCGGTAACATATGAGGAAGTCGTCAACATAAAGAGAACCATCAATATTATCTTTTAAAACTTGAGCAAGGCTATTAATTTTGATACTAAATAAAGTGACAGAAAGGATGCTTCCCTGTGGAACACCCATTTCCTGTTCAAAAGGGTCCGATAAAGTAGAATTGACCCTAACTTTAAATTCTCTGTCAGATAAAAAGTTTGAAATAAAGGTAGGAAGTCTACCTTTCAACCCCATATCAAAAAGATCTTTTAAAATACCATATTTCCATGTTGTGTCATACGCTTTTTCTAAATCGAAAAAGATAGACACAACATGCTCATTTTTTGCAAAGGCGTTTCGAATATACGTTTCGAAACGTACAAGATGATCTAGGGTACTTCGCCCTTGTCTAAAACCGCACTGAATATTAGAAAGTAGATTGTTGGATTCTAAAAACCAGACAAGGCGATCATTGATCATCCTTTCTATGGTTTTACAAAGACAGCTTGTGAGTGCTATAGGCCGATAGTTGGACGCTTCCGAGTGATCTTTTCCTGGCTTTGGAATAGGCACAATAGTGGCCATTTTCCATATAGATGGTAAGTCACCCGTTTCCCAAATGTTGTTAAGAAGACTCAGAAGGCATTGGAGAGAAGATTGTGGCAGATGTTTGAGAAGTTGGTAATGGATGTCATCTGGACCACATGCTGTGTCGTGAGATTTGTTCAAAGAAGTTTTTAGCTCTTCCAAAGAAAAAGGTGTATTGTAATCTTCCAAATTTTTTGACTGGAAATTAAGTTTTGATTTTTCTTTTTGAGTTTTGATACGCTGAAAATCCGGATGATAATTTCCAGCGGACGAGTGTTTTGCAAATGTTTCGGCCAATTTGTTAGATATATCTGACTCTGATGTTAACAAGTCTTGTCCATCCTTTAAATGATGGACATTTGCTTTACTGTTTTTACCTTTAATTTTACGAATCATGTTCCAAATTTTATTCATAGGGGTATGGTTATTTAGTTTAGAAACAAAGTTACGCCAAGAGGTGCGTCGTCTTTGTTTCGTTACCCTGCGAGCTTTCGCTCGAAAAATTCGGAAATGGTTAAGATTATTTTGAGTTGGATGTTTATTAAAGCGTCGTTCGGCCTTTTTCCGGTCTTTAATAGCGTCCTCACAGCTGTCATCGAACCATGGTTTACTAGGATGTTTTGGATTTGTCGAGGTCTTAGGAATAGTTTCGTCAGCAATTGAAATAAGTGTTTCATTGAATTTTAAAATTGGATCAGAAATAGTTTCAAAAGTATCCGAGTTAAGTCGCTCCATACAGAGCTGCTCAAATAGAGGCCAATTGGCCTTGCCAAATTTATACCGAGCGACTCGTTCTTTGTTTGACGAGTGTAAAGACTGCAAGATAATGGGAAAGTGATCACTGCCACAGAGATCGTCATGGACTTTCCATGAGAAATCGGGCAACAAAGAAGGATCTGCTATTGTTAGATCAATAGCCGAGTATGATCCATTCCCAGGATGTAAATATGTATTAGTTCCATCATTAAAAATGCACAGATCTTCCTGATTCATTAAGCTTTCAATAATTTTACCTTTATCGCTTATTGTGTTACTGCCCCATAAAGGGTTGTGTCCGTTGAAGTCCCCAAGTAATATATAAGGGGCCGGAAGCTGATCAGTAAGATGTTTCAACTGATTTAAATTTAATGAAGAATTTGGAGGGATATACACAGAACATAAAGTAATTGTTTTGTCTAATGATATTCTAACAGCAACCGCCTGAAGATCAGTGTTGAGATCTACAGGGCTATGTAGAACTTGGTCTTTTACAAGAATGGTAGAGCCACCAGCAGCTCTATCGTTCTCGTCTACATATGTGCTGTATATAGAGTAGTTTTTTAAGGATATGTTATCAATTCGTTTTAGGTGGGATTCTTGAAGGCAAAATGCAACAGGAAGAAAGGCTTGAACTAATAAAGTAATTTCAAGAAAATTAATCTTAAGACCTCGACAATTCCATTGTATTATTGTACCCATTATGGTCTGCGAATAGGGGAATAGTTGACAGTTTTTTTGGGGCTATTCCGCCGGTTTCTGCTGGGGGATCTACTTTTAGATCCAGTATCTGGGGGTAGTGTATCCATGGGATCGCCCCAGATAGTAGTGTCTAGATGATCTAGACTTCCAAACCTGTTGTGGACCTTTATCGGATCCCTCAGCAGTTTTGGAGTACGATCTCCTTTCTGATTTGAGTTTTTATTAGAGTTAGAAGAATTTAAATTGGAGTTGACATTTTTTGAATTTTTTTTTTTGGCTACTTGAAGAATTGGTTGAGGATTGAGAGGGTACTGAAGACGTAGCAGTTTGAGAGGGTGCTGAAGACGCAGGAGTTTGTGAAGATGAAGATTTTCGTGAAGATGTAATTATTTTGTCTGTTGTTGTAACTGCTAATTTTGAAGGTTCCTGTTTGTCAATAGGCCAGGTGATGATTGTCTGCGTTTCAACTGAAGTGAGAACGCGTTTGGCAACACTGGCATATGACGTTGATGCAGGAGACGAGGGATTATTCGTTGTATTATACAGACGACGAGCCTCAGGGTAAGAGATGTTTTTTTCAGTTTTAATTTTTTGAATTTCTTTTTCCTTTTTAAAATGCTGACAGTCCTTAGATGAGGACATGTGGGCTTCACCACAATTAGCACACTTTGGAGTTTTAGTGCAGGTGAAGCCCTCATGTCCTTCCTCTGCACACTTGAAACAAATCTGGTGACCTCTGCACTGTCCTTTTCCGTGGCCGAACTTTTGACACTTAAAGCAGCGCACAGGGTTGGAGATGTATGCGCTGACTTTAGCTTTGTACAGACCAATCTTGATGGATTCGGGGACAGTAGGTGTGTTGAAATTTAACAGAAAGGTGTTCAGTTTTACCTGAACACCCTGTCTGTTAGCAATAAATCTTTTAACTTTTGTAACACCCTGAGGCTCTAGTTCTGAACAGATTTCATCGTCCGATAATTCCGAGAGATCTTCGCCTCGGTAACGAATAATCCCTTGACTCGAGTTTAGAGTTCTGTGGGGAGAGCTAGATATTTCTAAGTCAACAATTTTTGAAAGTTTTAATAAATTGGTAGACTGGTGTTTTCTATTACATTCAATAAGGAGGGAACCGGATTTCATTTTTGTGACGTTTTTAACGTCTCCTGCACACCCTTTAATAGCTTTTTCAATAATGAAAGGAGATACTTTTGCCAAAGGTTTAGTTGGGTCTTTGCTAGATAAAACAATAAATTTAGGCCAATTTTCTTCAGCAACCAATTCTTCAAGAGGAAAGTCATTTTTTCTTTTTTTTGTACCATTTTTTATTTGAATTTCTGAAGCCATGATGAAAGAATATGGTTCACCACCCTTGTCACCCACCCGCCACGGAGTGCCAACAGGGGCGATGCTTGGTGTCTGCGGATCACCAGCAGAAAGCATCAGGTGTTCCAAGGGTGGTATACTCAAACAGACGAATTTCTTAATGAACGCATGCCTCGTGCCCGGGGTTACCTGGCGATACAACCGTTCGAAACTCTGTCTACTTGATTGACCCATGAGCCACCGCCTTCTTAACAGCCTGTTACTGAACAATTTTGTTTGTAAGATTTACAAGACACAATCAAGTAATACGAAAGATGAAGTCAAGCTTGTTAAGGGCTCGGCGTGACCAGCCGATTGACCGAACCGGGTCCATCCGGCCTCCCGTCTAGTTGAAGTCAGGGCCAAAGTGGTGTATTGAAAATCGAAACCCACTGACCCGCACTAATGGATGCAGCAGAGAGTGATCTCTCAACCACCAGGATCCCTTCCTCCACCGACACGGGTTGCAACACACGGCAAACATGTCGCCTCTATAAAGCTGAGGAAGCTTTGCCCTTCAGCCACCGCCTTCTTTGTAAATCCTTAAAGGAAGCTGTCTATCAACTGGTTAATACATTTCATGGAATACTTTGAAAAGAAATAGATGTAATAGAAAAGCTAAAATGAGAAGGATTCACAAAGGGCAAGACGTGACATGCCGATTCATCGAAGTCAGGGCTAACTCGATTTCCCGTCTAGAAAAAGTAAGGGTTCAGTAGGTTATCGGGACCGTTTACCCGGCCTACTGAAATCCCGTCCTGTAATCGACACGGGTCGCAACACACGGCAAGTGTTGCCTCTGTTAGCAGACTCTTACGGCAGGCTGAGGAAGCCGTGGGCCTATTCTCCTGTGCCCCGGGTCCCACACGGGGCCCGATTGACCGAACCGGGTCCATCCGGTCTCCCGTCTAGTTGAAGTCAGGGCCAAAGTGGTGTATTGAAAATCAAACCCGCTGACCCGCACTAATGGATGCAGCAGAGAGTGATCTCTCAACCACCAGGATCCCATCCTCCACCGACACGAGTTGCAACACACGGCAAACATGTCGCCTCTATAAAGCTGAGGAAGCTTTGCCTTTCAGCCATCGCCTTCTTTGTAAATCCTTAAAGGAAGCTGTCTATCAACTGGTTAATACATTTCATGGAATAGTTTGAAAAGAAATAAATGTAATAGAAAAGCTTAAATGAGAAGGATTTACAAAGGGCAAGACGTGACATGCCGATTCATCGAAGTCAGGGCTAACTCGATTTATCGACTAGAAAAAGTAAGGGTTCAGTAGGTTATCGGGACCGTTTACCCGGCCTACTGAAATCCCGTCCTGTAATCGACACGGGTCGCAACACACGGCAAGTGTTGCCTCTGTTAGCAGACTCTTACTGCAGGCTGAGGAAGCCGTGGGCCTATTCTCCTGTGCCGCGGGACCCACACGGGGCGACATCAAAGAGAGCATATATCCTGTTGCTCAACATTTTATGGTATCAGAATAATAGGGGGTGGCCTTGTCTATTCTCATATATCACTGCCTTTAAATTGGGGATGACATTGTACACACCAATCAGATGATACAATTAATTAGCACTGGACAGCCATGTGAATCTGGGGACCCCGTGTGGGACCCGGGGCACAGGAGAATAGGCCCACGGCTTCCTCAGCCTGCAGCAAGAGTCTGCTAACAGAGGCAACACTTGCCGTGTGTTGCGACCCGTGTCGATTACAGGACGGGATTTCAGTAAGCCGGGTAAACGGTCCCGATAACTTGCTGAATCCTTACTTTTTCTAGACGGGAAATCGAGTTAGCCCTGACTTCGATGAATCGGCATGTCACGTCTTGCCCTTTGTGAATCCTTATCATTTATGCTACTCTTACATTATTTTCCTCCAAACTGCTCCATGAAATGATAGACGGCTTCCTTATAGGATTTGCAAAGAAGGCGGCGGCTGAAGGGCAAAGCTTCCTCAGCTTTGTAGAGGCGACATGTTTGCCGTGTGTTGCAACCCGTGATGGTGGAGGAAGGGATTCTGGTGGTTGAGAGATCACTCTCTGCTGCATCCATTAGTGCGGGTCAGCGGGTTTCGATTTTCAATACACCACTTTGGCCCTGACTTCAACTAGACGGGAGACCGGATGGACCCGGTTCGGTCAATCGGCTGGTCATGCCGAGCCCTTAACAAGCTTGTCTTATTTTTCTTATCACTTGATCATATCTTGTGAATTTCAGTCCCAAAGTTGTTCATTTACAAGCTGTTAAGAAGGCGGTGGCTCATGGGTCAATCGAGTAGATAGAGTTTCGAACGGTTGTTTCGCCAGTTAACTCTGGCACGAAGCTTGCGTTCATTAAGAAATTCATCTATTTGAGTATACCACCCTTGGAACACCTGATGCTTTCTGCTGGTGATCCGCAGAGACCAAGCATCGCCCCTGTTGGCACTCCGTGGAGGGTGGGTGACAAGGGTGGTGAACCGCATTTTTCTCATCATGGCTACTGAAAAACAAATAAAAAATGGTCCAAAAAAAAAGAAAAAATGACTTACCGCTTGAAGAGATGGTTGATGAAGACTTCTGGTCAAGATTTATTGTATTATCCAGCAAAGATCCTAGTAAACCAATAACTAAAGTCTCTCCATTCGTTATTGAAAAAGTGATAAAAGGTTGTGCAGGAGATGTTAAGAACGTCACCAAGATGAAATCTGGTGGTCTTCTCATTGAATGCAACAAAAAACACCAATCCTTGAACTTGCTAAAACTTACAAAAATTATAGATTTAGAAATTTCGGCCTCCCCACATAGAACATTAAACTCAAGTCAAGGAATTATTCATTATCGCGACGATGATCTCGCCGAGCTTACAGACGACGAGATCTGTACAGAATTACAACCTCAGGGTATTACAAAAGTTAAAAGATTTATTGCCAACAGACAAGGTGTTCAGGTTAAACTGAACACCTTCCTTCTAAATTTTAACTCTCCAACTGTCCCCCAATCAATCAAAATAGGTCTCCAAAATATTAAAGTCAGCGCATATATTCCCAACCCTGTGCGCTGCTTTAAATGTCAAAAGTTCGGCCACGGAAAGGGACAGTGCAGAGGTCACCAGATTTGTTTTAAGTGTGCAGAGGAAGGACATGAGGGCTTCACCTGCACTAAAACTCCAAAGTGTGCTAATTGTGGTGAAGCCCACATGTCCTCATCTAAGGACTGTCAGCACTTTAAAAAGGAAAAAGAAATCCAGAAAATAAAAACTGAAAAAAACATCCCTTACCCTGAGGCTCGTCGTCTGTATAATACAACGAATAATCCCTCGTCTCCTGCATCAACGTCATACGCCAGTGTAGCCAAACGCGTTCTCACGTCAGTTGAAACGCAGACAATCATCACCTGGCCTATTGACAAACAGGAACCTTCAAAATTAACAGTAACAACAACAGACAAAATCATTACATCTTCACGAAAATCTTCACAAACTGCTACGTCTTCAGCACCCTCTCAAACTGCTACATCTTCAGTACCCTCTCAATCCTCAACCAATTCTTCAAGCAGCCAAAAAAAAAATTCAAAAAATATCAACTCCAATTTAAATTCTTCTAATTCAAATAAAAACTCAAATCAAAAAGGAGATCGTACTCCAAAACTGCTAAGGGATCCCATAAAGGTCCACAACAGGTTTGGAAGTCTAGATCATCTAGACACTACTATCTGGGGCGATCCCATGGATACACTACCCCCAGATACTGGATCTAAAAGTAGATCCCCCAGCAGAAACCGGCGGAATAGCCCCAAAAAAACTGTCAACTATTCCCCCATTCGCAGACCATAATGGGTACAATAATACAATGGAATTGTCGAGGTCTTAAGATTAATTTTCTTGAAATTACTTTATTAGTTCAAGCCTTTCTTCCTGTTGCATTTTGCCTCCAAGAATCCCACCTAAAACGAAGTGATAACATATCCTTAAAAAACTACTCTATATACAGCACGTATGTAGACGAGAATGATAGAGCTGCTGGCGGCTCTACCATTCTTGTAAAAGATCAAGTTCTACATAGCCCTGTAGATCTCAACACGGATCTTCAGGCGGTTGCTGTTAGAATATCTTTAGACAAAACAATTACTTTATGCTCTGTGTATATCCCTCCGAATTCTTCATTAAATTTAAATCAGTTGAAACAACTTACTGATCAGCTTCCAGCCCCTTATATATTACTTGGGGACTTCAACGGACAACACAATAAATGATAAAGGAAAAATTATTGAAGGCTTAATGAATCAGGAAGATCTGTGTATTTTTAATGATGGAACCAATAAATATTTACATCCTGGGAATGGATCATATTCGGCTATTGATCTTACAATAGCAGATCCTTCTCTGCTGCCCGATTTCTCATGGAAAGTCCATGACGATCTCTGTGGCAGTGATCACTTTCCCATTATATTGCAATATTTGCACTCCTCCGTCACAGAACGAGCCGCTCGGTATAAATTTAACAGAGCCAATTGGCCTCTATTTGAACAACTCTGTATAGAGCGACTTAACTCGGATACTTTTGAAGCTATTTCTGATCCAGTTTTAAAATTCAATGAAATACTCATTTCAATTGCTGATGAAACAATTCCTAAGACCTCGACAAATCCAAAACATCCTTGTAAACCATGGTTCGATGACAGCTGTGAGGACGCTATTAAAGACCGGAAAAAAGCCGAACGACGCTTTAATAAACACCCAACTCAAAATAATCTTAACCAATTCCGAATTTTTCGAGCGAAAGCTCGCAGGGTAACGAAACAAAGACGACGCACCTCTTGGCGTAACTTTGTTTCTAAATTAAACAACCATACCCCAATGAATAAAATTTGGAATATGATTCGTAAAATTAAAGGTAAAAACAGTAAAGTAAATGTCCATCATTTAAAGGATGGACAAGACTTGTTAACATCAGAGTCAGACATATCAAATAAATTGGCCGAAACATTTGCAACACACTCCTCTGCTGAAAATTATCATCCCAATTTTCAGCGGATCAAAATTCAAAAAGAAAAATCAAAACTTAATTTCCTGTCAAAAAATTTAGAAGATTATAATAAACCTTTTTCTTTGGAAGAGCTAAAAACTCCATTGAACAAATCTCACGATACAGCATGTGGTCCAGATGACATCCATTATCAACTTCTCAAACATCTGCCACAATCTTCTCTCCAATGTCTTCTGAATCTTCTTAACAACATTTGGGAAACGGGTGACTTACCATCTATTTGGAAAATGGCCACTGTTGTGCCTATTCCAAAACCAGGAAAAGATCACTCAGAAGCGTCTAACTATCGGCCTATAGCCCTCACAAGCTGTCTTTGTAAAACCATGGAAAGGATGATTAATGATCGCCTGGTCTGGTTTTTAGAATCAAACAACCTTCTGTCAAATATCCAATGTGGATTTAGACAAGGGCGAAGTACCCTAGATCATCTGGTGCGTTTCGAAACATACATAAGAAACGCATTTGCCAAAAATGAACATGTTGTGTCGATCTTTTTCGATCTAGAAAAAGCTTACGACACAACATGGAAATATGGCATTTTAAAAGATCTTTTTGATATGGGGTTGAAAGGTAGACTTCCTACCTTCATTTCAAATTTTTTGTCTGATAGAGAATTTAAAGTTCGTGTGAATTCAACTCTATCTGACCCTTTTGAACAAGAAATGGGTGTTCCTCAAGGTAGCATCCTTTCTGTTACTTTATTCAGTATTAAAATTAATAGTCTTGCTCAAGTCTTGAAAGATAATATTGATGGTTCTCTATATGTTGACGATTTTCTCATTTGTTATCGAGGAAAAAACATGAATAATATTGAACGTCAACTACAGTTATGTTTAAATAGAATAGAAAAATGGGCAATGGAGAATGGTTTTAAATTCTCCACTGCCAAAACTGTTGGCATGCATTTTTGAAACAAAAGAAAAATGCATCCAGATCCCGAACTTACATTATATAACAATCCTATAAAAATTGTGAAAGAAACTACTTTTCTTGGTTTAATATTCGATTCAAAGCTCACCTTTCTTCCCCATATCAAAATGTTAAAAAATAAATGCCTAAAGGCATTAGATATTTTAAAAGTCGTAGCCAACACCGACTGGGGTGCTGAGTGCGACGTTTTACTTAATCTGTATAGATCGCTGGTTCGATCTAAATTGGATTATGGTTGTTTTATTTATGGTTCGGCTCGCAAGTCATATGTCAAAATCCTTGATACGGTTCATCATCAGGGATTGCGACTATGTCTTGGAGCCTTTAGAACCACACCTATAGACAGCTTATATGTAGAAGCAGGCGAGCCTTCTTTGTATCAAAGACGAATAAAGCTCGCTTTGCAATATGCAACCAAATTAAAGGCATATCCTGGCAACCCTGCCCACGACTGTGTTTTCAAACCTCTTTACCAAAACATTTTCGAAAAACATCCAAACAAAATTCAACCTTTTGGCATTCGAACTAATTCTCATTTAGAAAATTCAGGTATAAATTTAGATGAGATTGCTGCAATCGGGATTCCACGAAATCCCCCTTGGCTAAACCCCAAACCGGTATTTATTTTTGATTTACAAAAATATAAAAAGTCAGAAACAAACCCGTTAATAATACAACAACATTTTGCAGAAATTAAATCATGTTACCCTGACTACAGTACTATTTATACAGACGGGTCAAAAGATGACGATAAAGTTGCCTCGGCCGCAGTCTTCGGAGTGCGTGTTGAAACTCGTCGTCTCCCGTCTGCCTCATCCGTATTTACTGCTGAGGCGCAAGCTATTCTTCTTGCCATGAAAATAGTTGCTTCGTCAGACGAGTGCAAATTTATTATCTGCTCAGATTCCCTCTCGTGTCTACTTGCTATTCAAAATTTCAAAATTAAAAACCATTATATTTTAAAAATAATTGAAATTTACAAATCTCTTATAGCTGTGGGAAAAGAGGTTGTGTTTTTCTGGATCCCAAGTCACGTTGGAATCCAAGGGAACACAGTCGTGGATCAGGAGGCAAAGAATGCCCTTAAGAATAATATTATAGACTGTGATATTCCTTTTACTGATTTTAAACCAATAATTTTTAAATATATTTCTAGTTTGTGGCAGAGTGGTTGGGATCTCCAAGTTCATAATAAACTTCATGAGATCCAGCCACTACTGCACACAAATAATTTTAAAAATTATAAAGATCGTAGAGATCAAGTTGTTTTAACAAGGTGTCGTCTTGGCCATACCAGGACGACACATAATTATATTTTAAATAATGAGCCGCGCCCTGAATGTGTGCCATGCAACAGTCCATACACTGTCAAGCATGTCTTGATGGACTGTATTGACGTGGCGCACATTCGGGAACGTTTTTATACTGTAAATACTTACAGTAGTTTGTTTACAACTGTCGCAGGCGACACAATTTTAAATTTTTTAAAGGAAATTAATTTGTACAGTAAAATTTAATTTTTCCGGCAATTTGTGATCTATATTTTTATTGTTTTATTTTCCTTTTTAGCTGTATATATGCTCCTATTATTGTATGAAATAACGTTTTAGTACTAATGGAGAGATGTCTTGTTGTTGCAAATAATCCAATTATTATTATTATTATTATTATTATTATAATCCAATTAT
Source organism: Limnoperna fortunei (assembly GCA_944474755.1). Lineage (NCBI taxonomy): Eukaryota > Metazoa > Mollusca > Bivalvia > Mytilida > Modiolidae > Limnoperna > Limnoperna fortunei. Next base: position 52,843,088 of record OX104119.1, on the reverse strand, counting down.
TATTACTTTCACGTCCTGAATATAGCTGAAATATTGCTTGCTGGACGTAAAACAACGACCAATCAATCAATCAATCAATGAATCTGGGGTGGTCTGTGGTCAAGGTCATTCTGCGAAGGCACACTCCTCTGCTGGGCCACCAAAAAACTCCGCGCGGTGAAGCCTTTGCGTGATATGAATTTTCTGACGTGGCAATATGAACTACAAAACGATTTTGATTAGGAATTTTTGTTAAACGGTATGAAGAATGGATTCGACATTATTTCAGATTTTGACATTCCGGAACAAATTTATTTAAAAAATCTTCCGTCGGCCAGTTGAAACAGCCCATTATACCCAGAGGCGCACGCCCGAATTTTAACGGAAGTAGAAAATGGGAATTGTGTCTTCGCTGACAGTTTACCTAACATAATAAGACCTTTGGGCATTATAAACAAACCAGAGGAGAGTTCGTATAATTCATGATGTTTTTTTCAGTTTTCAACTTTTGGATGTTCTTTTCTTTTTTAAAGTGTACACAGTCTTTCGACGAGGACATGTGGGCTTCACCGCAATTGGCACATTTTGGTGTATTAGTGCAGACAAAGCCCTCATGCCCGACTTCTGCACATTTAAAACATATCAGCGTTCCTCTACACTGTCCCTTGCCATGTCCAAACTTTTGACATTTAAAGCAGCGCACAGGGTTTGGAACGTATGCGCTGACTTTAACACCACAGAGACCTATTCTGATTGATTGGGGGACAGTGGGAGTATTGAAGTTTGGCAGAATGGTGTTCAATTTGACCGGAACACCGTCTCTCTTTGAAAGAAATCTTTTAACTTTCGTTACACCCTGAGGCTGCAACTATTTCTTTTCAACTATTTCTGAACATATTTCTTCATCGGTCAGTTCAGCGAGGTCATCATCTCTATAATGAATGATTCCCTGACTTGAGTTTAAAGTCTGTGGGGAGAGGCCGAAATTTACAATTCAATAATTTAATTTAGTTTAAGTAAGTTTAAGGATTGATGTTTTTTAGAGCATTCAACAAGAAGACAGCCGGATTTCATTTTGGTGACGTTTTTTACGTCTCCTGCACAGCCCTTGATGGATTTTTCTATAACAAAAGGAGAAACTTTAGAAAGTGGTTTATTTTGGTCTTTACTTGATAAGACAATAAATCTTGGCCATTGATCTTCGTCAACAACTTCTTCAAGAGGACATTCATTTTTTCTTTTTTTGGAACCTGTTATACTTGTTGTTTTGGAAGCCATGTTGAAAGAATGCGGTTCACCACCCTTGTCACCCACCCGCCACGGAGTGCCAACAGGGACGATGCTTGATGTCTGCGGATCACCAGCAGAAAGCATAAGGTGTTCCAAGGGTGGTATACTCAAATAGATGAATTTCTTCACGAACGCAAGCTTCGTGCCAGACTTAACTGGCGAAACAACCGTTCGAAACTCGATCTACTCGATTGACCCATGAGCCACCGCCTTCTTAACAGCTTGTTACTGAACAATTTTAGAACTGAAATTCACAAGATATAATTAAGTTATAAGACAAATGACGACAAGCGTGTTAAGGGCTCGGCATGACCAGCCGATTGACCGAACCGGATCCATCCGGTCTCCCGTCTAGTTGAAGTCAGGGCCAAAGTGGTGTATTGAAAATCAAACCCGCTGACCCGCACTAATGGATGCAGCAGAGAGTGATCTCTCAACCACCAGGATCCCATCCTCCACCGACACGAGTTGCAACACACGGCAAACATGTCGCCTCTATAAAGCTGAGGAAGCTTTGCCCTTCAGCCACCGCCTTCTTTGTAAATCCTTAAAGGAAGCTGTCTATCAACTGGTTAATACATTTCATGGAATAGTTTGAAAAGAAATAAATGTAATAGAAAAGCTTAAATGAGAAGGATTTACAAAGGGCAAGACGTGACATGCCGATTCATCGAAGTCAGGGCTAACTCGATTTCCCGACTAGAAAAAGTAAGGGTTCAGTAGGTTATCGGGACCGTTTACCCGGCCTACTGAAATCCCGTCCTGTAATCGACACGGGTCGCAACACACGGCAAGTGTTGCCTCTGTTAGCAGACTCTTACTGCAGGCTGAGGAAGCCGTGGGCTTATTCTCCTGTGCCCCGGGACCCACACGGGGCGACATCAAAGAGAGCATATATCCTGTTACTCAACATTTTATGGTATCAGAATAATAGGGGGTGGCCTTGTCTATTCTCATATATCACTGCCTTTAAATTGGGGATGACATTGTACACACCAATCAGATGATACAATTAATTAGCACTGGACAGCCATGTGAATCTGGGGTGGTCTGACCTGTTCAGTGGGAAAGTCAGTTTGGCGTCTGGCAGGCATTGCAAAACCAGCATTGTGCATAGTTATGTTATTTTTAACAAAACATACCTTTCACACAGATTTAATGTGTTTTCTGGAAAATTGGCATTGAGTATTGAACGCTTGCGTATTGCATTAAATATACCAAGCTGGTATACCTTGACAACTAAGGAAGTAGAAATGCTAAATTATTATTTTTTGGAAAATCAGGGAAACATTCAAAAAGCCATTTGGGCCATTCGTCTGGATTGTTCCACATGTTGTTCTGGATGTACGTTTCGTGACTTCCCTGCAGTAATACCCGTGTGTGCGTGTGCTGGATGTAAAGTTCTCCGTCGACCATAACATCAAGTAACTAGCATTCGTTACTATTAGCGGAAAATGGAAGATGTTGACAGAGTGAAAACCTGGGCGGCGGCAAAGAAACTGGACGTAGAAACCGTCACAGAAATTTTGCGAAATGGGTTCAACTCGATGGAGGCGGTCTCACTGTTGACTGCAGAGGACGCTAGCAAATTCGGAATCCCAATAGGACAGCAAAAACAGTTAACAAGCACTGGGAAGAAGACTTGTATACAGGACACAGATACAAACGGTGCAGACAACTCGGAGGCTAGCGGGAGTACATCAGATCAAAGATTGATTGATTGATTGATTGATTATTTGTTGTTTAACGTCCAGCAAGCAATATTTCAGCTATATTCAGGACGTGAAAATTATAATTTTTAAGTTGTTAGTATTTTAAATTAGTAGTACGTCATGCCTCCCTTTTATACTAAAACTTGATCTCACACAATAATATGAGAATATATATATACAGATAAAAATGGTAGTTAAAACAATAAAAAGTATCAATCTTCACAATTAATAGTGAAATTAAATTTTGCTATATAAATTAATTTCTTTCAAGAACTTTAAAATTGTGTCGCCTGCAACAGTTTTAAATAGGTTAAAAAACGTATCTACAGAATAGAAACGTTCCCGAATGTGGGCCACGTCCACACAGTCCATCAAGACATGCTTGATGGTGTATGGACTGTTGCATGGCACACATTCGGGTCGTGGCTCAATATTTAAAATATAACTATGTGTCGTCCTGGTATGACATCAGATCAAAGAGGGACTGGAAGTAGTCAATCAGAACTCGACAGCGTTAGTGATCAGTTCGTCAGGGAAGTGTTGAGAGACATGCACACTCGACAAAAAGATCATGGACAAGTTCCAGTGCGCGAATGTTCAACGGCAGGAATTGCCACACAACCAGGTATGAAAATTCTGGGGATAATTGACATTCTAACATGGCAGGATCCTCAACTATGCCTTAAGACATTCCCAAGTGATACAAATTCCAAGCATCTGGACATTGTAGACTTTGTGTCTTTAAATGTGGCAGGGGCTAATGTACAGGAAAGTTTAGTTTCTTATGCATCTGGGGGGGCAATAAGTCTTTAAATCTGGTCCAGCTAAACCAAAATTGGAAAATTTATCTATGGCCAATCTGTCCATCATGTATAAGTTAATGGAAGAGGGGGATTGGAATAATAATTCACTCCTTGACTATCTATCGCACACCAAACGAATTTATCAACTGATAATCTGTTATGAAATGCCCTCAGTTTTCTTTTATGATAGGGAGTATCGACACTTACAGCATCTGCACAAATTTCGGTGGGGGAACTGATGTTCCACATTTGCAAATGGTCTTTCTGCGTCCAAAATCACAGAACCCTTCACAAAGTGTCTTTCCCGCTAATGCACCCAACCCTAAACATTTTACGAGACCCTTTGTACCCTATGCATCACACTCTCCGAGCGGTAGGGAAATTTGTAAAAAAAATCAATGGCAAACAAGGATGCCTCCCGACAAATTGTAAATTACACCATGTTTGTGGAATACCTGGCTGTGGTCAAGGTCATTCTGCGAAGGCACACTCCTCTGCTGGGCCACCAAAAAACTCCGCGCGGTGAAGCCTTTGCGTGATATGAATTTTCTGACGTGGCAATATGAACTACAAAACGATTTTGATTAGGAATTTTTGTTAAACGGTATGAAGAATGGATTCGACATTATTTCAGATTTTGACATTCCGGAACAAATTTATTTAAAAATTCTTCCGTCGGCCAGTTGAAACAGCCCATTATACCCAGAGGCGCACGCCCGAATTTTAACGGAAGTAGAAAATGGGAATTGTGTCTTCGCTGACAGTTTACCTAACATAATAAGACCTTTGGGCATTATAAACAAACCAGAGGGGAGTTCGTATAATTCATGATTGTAGCCGTCCTTTAGGTTCATCCGTAAATGACTTTGCTGGGGACCACCCCAAGCAAAAATTTTAGACCATAGAAGATGCTTCTAAATTAGTTACTCCCAACTGTTTCATGGCAAAAGTTGATTTAAATTCGGCTTACAGATCCGTTAAAATAAGCGAACGTAGCCAAAAAGTAACTGGGTTTACATGGGTTTTTCCGGATGGCCAGGAACATGTTTTATATGACCGCAAGTTACCATTTGGGGCCAAATTGGCGCCAAATATATTTCATAGATTGTCACAGTCAGTCAAACGCATTATGTCACGCAGAGGTTTCACTATTGTTTGTTATTTAGACGATTTTTTTTTCTTTGTGAGGCTACACAAAGCAGATGTGCGGACGCACTTAACACTCTATTACGCTTGCTTTGTAACCTGGGTAGTTTAATTAGTTGGTCCAAAGTTATGGGTCCCTCCCAAAAAATGATTTTTTGGGGAGTAGAAATGGATTCTACTTCGATGGAATTGCGTCTTCCTGACAAAAAACTAAGCGAATTAAAGTGCGAATTAGCAGACTTTAAGCAACGTAAGCGTGCTTCAAAAAAGCAATTGCAGTCTTTAGCGGGCAAATTAAATTGGGCGTCGGCGGTGGTCCATGGCGGAAGAGTGTTTCTTCGCAGGATTATTAATGGCATAAAGCGGCCTAAAGCAGACTGGCACAAAATGCGTATCTGTGGCGATATTTGCTGATGGCACGATTTTATGCAAACCTTTAATGGGAAATCTTTGATTCTTAATGTGAACCCTATAACTTCAGTAGACTCGGATGCATGTCAAGTAGGAGGGGGAGCTATTTTTGATAACGACTGGTTTTATGTCAATTGGGAAATTGATTTCCCTGTCACAACAAACTTTCATATTAATGAGCTAGAAGCATTTGTAATGGTGTTAGCAACAAGAAAGTGCGCTATATCATGGAGTAACAAGCGCGTAATTATTTTATCTGATAATGCCACTGCAGTGACATTTATAAATAAATGTACATCACGTAATCACATTTTAATGCGATTTTTAAGGGAAATGTTCCGGCTTTCAGCTAAGTATAACTTTCATTTAAAGGCAGTACATGTACCTGGAAAGGATAATGTGTTAGCAGATCATATATCTCGCTTGCACGACCCGCACTCTTTTGCAGTGTTTATGCGTTTTTGTTAACCACAACCTCTCTATTTATCCCATTTAAGCCCCCATGTCTAGTGACGCCCTTCATTTTCTTTTCTGTAGGCATGCAGGGTTACAGGGACCTCCAAGCCTTGGATGATTTGGTTCTTCTCTTCCGCAGTAACACATTTGCAGCGTCTACGAAAAGGACCTGATCGAACTTACTTCAGTTCATATCTTGAATTTTGCAAAGAATATAACTTGTCTTTAGTTCCAATATCAGCAGAAAAGAAAACTTGGCCCGGTATATTGCCTACCTGTCCCATCGATTACAATATGCATCCATCCCTAATTATTTAACAGTTATAAAATTGCTCCATTTAGAGGCTTGATTTTCCGACCCCCTTTCCTCACATTATAAAAACTCTGTTTTAAAGTGGGCAAAGCGGATGCTTGGCAATGTCAAAAATAGAAAGTTACCTATAACTGTGAACTGTGCGAAATGTGAGCACTGTGAACTCTCCGCAGTATGGTCTAAAAATAATGTATCAAAATGTTGTGTTTTTTTCAGTAGTTTCATCTTGTAGAACCATAAGTATAAGCACAGGTTGTTGCTGACACCTTTAGACCACTCTGGACAATTATATGTAAATGACAAATTGGTATACAATGTTCATGGACTAGTTAATTTGATAATAGATCCTAAACATTTTGGTTCCTTGGAAAACATTGATCTATTCTCTTTGAAAATGTTTTGATGAAGTTAAAAAAAATGGTTTGAAAACCATCCTTTCCTATTATACAGGTTATCAGGAAACCTTTAGAGATAACAAATTGGATTTGAAGAAAAAAATCTGTAAGCTAAGTAATAAGCGTCGTAATTGTCCTCTTTCTCTTCCGGGCATGTACGTGTAAATGACGAAATTGTCAGTTAAAAATATAGTGGCTTATGACAATGACGTATATTGTACAGTTTAAGTAATGAAAGAAATTTCTTGGCAGTTTCATTTGGCCTGACAATTATTCCACTTTAACGAGAGGGTCTTCCCTATCCGCCACGTGGGGACGCGCTGAGTAACTCTGTATGAATCCTTCCAGTTTTGTCCAAGTAACATGTTTGGAAAGTGCAACGCTATTGACATTTTTAAGATCTTATAAAAATACTAGTCTTATTGCGTCTGCTTTTAAAGTTGAAAGTTTTGTCCCTCCGAATTCTTGATATTTTTCCGTTGGTCCATCCTTTTCCCACGTCGATTTCTTGGTTTCTTGTGTGTTAACCTGTTGTCTGTCGAATAGCTCGCTTAGCATTAAGCAGTCATTAAACCTTTTGGTTTTGTGGTATTTAGTTTCTCAGTTGTGTCATATTCTCATAGTCGAGTCTTTTTTTTAAATATATATTCCCACTATCGTACGAGTTGTTTTGGATATTTGCCTTGTAAAACCAAACTTAACTTCAAAAACAGTAAATTAAACAAATTGCACCTTTCTCCATTTCTGCAGGAGCAAACAAAAGATTGCCACAGCTATTCTGCTGCCGACAACTTGTGTGGGGTACAAGAATTACTATAAATGTGAGATCAATAAACATGGTACTTTAACCTTTAAAGTATATTTTTCACCTTTCTAACAGAGTCAATTTCTTAATGCGGATTGTGTAAACGCTGATGTAATGCCAACCTTCCCTAAACAAAATGTTACAATAGCGGATTTGGGGGAATATAATTGAAACACGGCAGTATTCTGATAATACCCTTACATGTGAGTAGCTGTCTGTACGCGAGTAGACGGCTGAATCCATGTGATGTTGTAAACAAAATGCAATCTATCCATGCAAACAATTATATAAACTGTCCATTTTAAGTACTAAATAAAGCACATTAAAGGGTGTCTATTTTAAAAAGGGAAATGCATTTTTATTCCTCTTTTTCGTGTAAACCAATTGTAAGCATGTATTTAATAAGACAGCATAACACTGATCATGTTATCAAATTTATTTGAAGTACAGATCATTTTCATACAAATCGTTCACTTGTATTACATAGTTTCTTAAAAGTTCCCAATAAACTGTTTCAAACTATCTTTCATATAAAATGTTGGGAAAAATCCCAAATGAATATACAAAATAATTTCAGTTATGTTCCCGAAAAGCATTTTTCTTCAAAAATTTGTATACAAAATTTCGGGAAATATCCCAAAACGAAATATAACAAAGCTACATTTTTTTAACCTGCCAACATACAAAATAATAAGTTCCCGAAAAGCAGTTGTCTAACAAAGCTCTGTATACAAAATTTCGGGAAATATCCCGAAAGAAATCTAACATGGCTACATTTCTGTAACCTGCCAGCATACAAAATAATTTCGGGAATGTTCCCGAAAAGCAGTTTTCAAACAAAATTTCGGGAAATATCCCGAAAGAAATCTACACTATAGCTAATTTTATTTAACCTGCCAACATACAAACTAATTTCGGGAACGTTCCCGAAAAGCAGTTTTCTAACAAAATCTATATACAAAATTTTTGGAAATATCCCTAAAGAAATCTAGCATATCACTTCATTTCTTTAACCTGCCAACATACAAAATAATTTTGGTAAAGCCCCTAAAGAGAAATTTGTCTTGTTAATTTTAGCAAACACAATTTCGGGAAAATTCCTGAAACCTGGCCTATCACTACATTTTTATACCCCCGCAAACTTGTTAGGGGGTATATAGGAATCACACTGTCTGTCTTTCTGTCCACATCCCTTATAAGCGCTTCTCCTCCTAAACCGCTTGACAGATTTTGATGAAACTTTACATGAAGGAAGTACATCATATGTAGATGTGCATGAAGAATTTTCGTCGCTATCAGATATTATTCAGGGAAGATAACTGGACTTGAAGCGAAGCGGGGGTATCCCTATGTGAGCGTGCTCACAGTCCACACTTGTTTTAACATGTCACATACAAAAATTAATCAAGAACCTTGAGAAAATCGATCATCAAAAGTATATAAAAGTTTTAAAGTGTTTTTATTGTTAATAATTATTGCAATATTTGTGTGTGGAAATCAACAAAAATCAAACTGTATATTTATCATATTTAAAAAAAATCAAATGTAAGAGCATCTTGAAAATGTCACATCATTTCACTTTACTTTGATACAGAACGAACTGAAATACAGTAGAAATAAAACAACTAACCGGGTAAGTATCATAAATTAACAATCATACATGTACAATTTAGTCATTCATTTAACATTCAATTTTAAAGCACATCAAAAACAACAAATTGTAGTAAAATAACAATTCTGTACTACAACCCAAATGAAAGACACAAATATGTATTTTCAGTATGTGTACATTATAATATATACCTGCATGTACTGTTGTCATAGTGTAAATTTAACAACAACAGAATAACTTCAAGATTTATAATTTATGTCACCATTTGCATTCATTTTCTGAGATTATTGGATGTTCAACATTAATCCTGTTTTGATATTTATTAGACATTTATCCGTTAAATGAACAATTTTCCGTTTTACTCTGGTCAAACAGGAACATTTCCGACAATCGTGACAACTGATATTAATTCGTTTAATTATTTTATTGTAACATTGTATTGTGCTATTTGGTCTTTATTATGTTTATATATGTTTTGTGTATAAATAGATCTTTGTAAAACATTGTACAAGCAGTCTCGGAGTTACCTTTCTATAGGTAACACTTTCGACCGAAAATAAAAGTTCGAAGCCAGAGTATATTCTTATATTTTTGAAGCCATAATCTAAAGCGTAATTGGAGTAAAAATTCCGTTACGACAGTTGGTGCAGATATCCTGGCAGTATTCACTTTTTAGCTGGATACACGATCTGACAGTACATCTCGGAACAAATACCTGAAAGCGAGCTCTACCAAACTGTTTTATTTCGGAAATGGACTTTTATGGTAATGATGTTCTAAAAGAAGAACTATCCCCATATGACAGAACTCTTCGTTGGAACACATCTCAGCAACAATGCTATAAATGTGGACTTTCCATGAAGAACACCGTTGTAATGCAAGAAGCGCTAAATGTTTTAATTGCGTTCTATTCGGACATTTTTCAAAATTAATTTCAACACAAGCGAATTGAAACACGAACCAAATGAAAAAACAGAAATCAGAGAAAATAAAGCAACGCGACAGACAAATTAACGACGATTTTATCAGAAAAAGGTCAGTGATGCGTGAACTTCCGTTTGCTGATGCAAGTGTTTCATCATTTAATAACTGTATGAACAGAGACAGTCACTGAAAATCGGAAATCAGTGCGTTAAGAAAAACAATTAAAAAGATGGAGACACTGGAATACAAACCTTATTTTAAAATTAAACAAAGAAATTTGGATCTGAATGTTTACAGATTCAAACTTGGGGAGGAACAGTTTGTTTTGTTTGTTTGTTTGTTGTTAAACGTCCAGCAAGCAATATTTCAGCTATATTCAGGACGTGAAAATTACAATTTTAAATTAGTATTTTAAAATTAGTAGTACTTCATGCCTCCCTTTTATACTAAAACGTGATCTCATACAATAATATGAGAATATATACAGATAAAAATGGTACTTAAAACAATAAAAGATTGATTGATTAATGGTGTTTAACGCCCGATCAGCATTATTTCAGCTATATTCAGGCGATGAACATGAAATGGATGATAAAATGAACATGAAATGATGATGAATGAAAATGGGATGGGACACAAGGAAAAATAGAGGTAACGGATTTTAGATTACCACTGGCAAATGGGAGGATGGATAGGGTCGGGCAATTCAGCCTCCTGTAGCGGGATCGAAATCCCTACTCATAGCGAATACTACAGCAGCGTTCTTTAACGTGCGAGAAACGTGGCATTTTTCCCAACACGGTGCACTAATATGGTTTGCGGTCAGGTTTTCCGTATTATGGCCTGACAACCCCAGCTTGCCAGGGGTACCCCATTCAACCACCTGGGGCACACATCCCAGTCGTTCTTTAGGCAAACCGACCTGACACGCCTGTCAGGGTACTGGGCGCTATTTAGTCGCCTTTTACGACAAGCTAGCGCGACTGCGGTCTATTCTTTTGGCCACCCGGATCCCGCACGGGGCAACAATAAAAGATATGAAGCATCACACTTAGTAGTGAAATTAGATTTTATTAAATAAATTAATTTCTTAAAATTGTGTCGCCTGCGACAGTTTTATATAAATTAAAATACGTATCTGCACTATAGAAACGTTCCCGAATGTGGGCCACGTCCACACAGTCCATCAAGACATGCTTAATGGTGTCTGGACTGTTGCATGGCACACATTCGGGTCGTGGCTCATTGTTTAAAATATAACTATGTGTCGTCCTGCTATGACCAAGACGACATCTTGTTAAAACAACTTAGTCTCTTCGACCACTAAAACATTTAAAATTATTTGTGTGCAGTAGTGGCTGGATCTCATTAAGTTTATTATGAACTTGGAGATCCCAACCACTCTGCCACAAATTAGAAATATATTTAAAAATCAACGCTTTGAAAGCGGTAAAAAGAATATTACAGTTAATGATAGTATCCTTTAGTGCATTATTAGCCTCCTGATCCACGACTGTGTTTCCACGGATTCCGACATGACTGGGAATCCAGAAGAAGATAATCTCTTTTCCCAAAGCAACAAGAGATTTGTAGATTTGAATAATTTTTAAAATAAAAGGATTTTTAATTTTGAAATTTTCAATAGCCAGTAGGCAAGACAGGGAATCGGAGCAGACAATAAATTTGCATTCGTCTGACGAAGCAACTATTTTAATCGCAAGAAGAATAGCTTGCGCCTCTGCTGTAAATACAGATGAGGCAGACGGAAGGCGGTGAGTTTCAACACGCTCTCCGAAGACAGCGGCCGAGGCGACTTTATCACCATCTTTTGACCCGTCTGTGTAAATAGTACTATAGTCAGGGTAACAAGATTTAATTTCTGCATAATGTTGTATTATTAAATGGTTTGTGTCGGACTTTTTATGTTTTCTTAGATCATAAATAAATATCGGTTTGGGGTTTAACCACCGGGGATTATGCGGAATTTCGATTGCAGCAATTTCATCTAAATTTATACCAGAATTTTCCAAATGAGATTTAATTCGGAGACCAAAAGGTTGAATTTTGTTTGGATGTTTTTCGAAAATGTTTTGATAAAGAGGTTTGAAAACACAGTCGTGGGCCGGGTTGCCAGGATATGCCTTTAATTTGGTTGCATATTGCAAAGCGAGCTTTATTCTTCTTTGATACAAAGAAGGCTCGCCTGCTTCTACATGTAAACTCTCAACAGGTGTGGTTCTGAAAGCTCCAAGGCATAGTCGCAATCCTTGATGGTGTATAGTATCAAGGATTTTGACATATGACTTGCGAGCAGAACCATAAATAAAACAACCGTAATCCAATTTCGATCGAACCAGCGATCTATATAGATTGAGTAAAACATCACATTCAGCACCCCAGTTGGTGCTGGATACGACTTTTAAAATATCTAATGCCTTTAGGCATTTATTTTTTAACATTTTGATATGGGGTAGAAAGGTTAGCCTTGAATCAAATATGAGACCAAGAAAAGTAGTTTCCTTTACAATTTTGATAGGATTATTATGTAATTTTAATTCGGGATCAGGATGCATCTTTCTCTTATTACAAAAATGCATCCCCACGGTTTTTGGAGTGGAGAATTTAAAACCATTCTCCATTGCCCATTTCTCTATTCTATTTAAACATAACTGCAGTTGACGTTCAATATTATTCATGTTTTTTCCTCGGTAACATATGAGGAAGTCGTCAACATATAGAGAACCATCAATATTATCTTTTAAAACTTGAGCAAGGCTATTAATTTTGATACTAAATAAAGTGACAGAAAGGATGCTTCCCTGGGGAACACCCATTTCCTGTTCAAAAGGGTCAGATAGAGTAGAATTTACCCTAACTTTAAATTCTCTGTCAGATAAAAAGTTTGAAATAAAGGTAGGAAGTCTACCTTTCAACCCCATATCAAAAAGATCTTTTAAAATACCATATTTCCATGTTGTGTCATATGCTTTTTCTAAATCGAAAAAGACAGACACAACATGTTCATTTTTGGCAAAGGCGTTTCGAAACGTACAAGATGATCTAGGGTACTTCGCCCTTGTCTGAATCCACATTGGATATTTGAGATTAGGTTGTTCGATTCTAAAAACCAGACAAGGCGATCGTTAATCATCCTTTCCATGGTTTTACAAAGACAGCTTGAGAGGGCTATAGGCCGAAAGTTGGACGCCAGAGTGATCTTTTCCTGGTTTTGGAATAGGCACAACAGTGGCCATTTTCCATACAGATGGTAAGTCACACGTTTCCCAAATGTTGTTAAGAAGATTCAAAAGGCATTGGAGAGAAGATTGTGGCAGATGTTTGAGAAGTTGATAATGGATGTCATCTGGACCAAATGCTATATCGTGAGATTTGTTCAAAGAAAAAGGTGTATTGTAATCTTCTAAATTTTTTGAATGGAAATTAAGTTTTGATTTTTCTTTTTGAGTTTTGATACGCTGAAAATCGGGACGAGTGTTTTGCAAATGTTTCGACCAATTTGTTAGATATATCCGACTCTGATGTTAACAAGTCTTGTCCATCCTTTAAATTATGGACATTTGCTTTACTGTTTTTACCTTTAATTTTACGAATCATGTTCCAAATTTTATTCATAGGGGTATGGTTATTTAGTTTAGATTGATTGATTGATTGATTGATGTTTAACGTCCAGCAAGCAATATTTCAGCTATATTCAGGACGTGAGCAATTTTATAAATTGATGATGTTTAATAATTAGAAAGTTGGCATAGAAACAACCCTGTCGAAATATAGTAAAACTGTAATCTCACACAATAGTATGAGGGTATATACACATAAAATAACGTGATAAAAATAATAAAATATTAAATAACAGCATAGTTATGATATGAGATTATATTTTATTATACAAATTAATTTCCTTTAAGAACTGTAGAATCTTGTCGCCAGCGACATTTGTAAACAAATTAAAATAAGAATTCGCAGAATAAAAACGTTCCCGAATGTGGGCTACGTCAACACAGTCCATCAAGACATGCTTGATTGTATACGGACTGTCGCATGGCACACACTCGGGTCGTGGTTCACCATTTAAAATATAAGTGTGTGTCGTCCTGGTATGACCAAGACGACACCTAGTTAAAACCACTTGGTCTCGACGACTTCCATATGATTTAAAATTATTTGCATGCAGAAGTGGTTGGATCTCATGAAGTTTATTATGCACTTCTAGATCCCAACCACTTTGCCATGTACTAAAAATATATTTTAAAATAAAGGATTTAAAATCAGTAAAAGGCATTTTACAATTAATGATATCATTATTTAAAGCATTCTTAGCTTCCCTGTCAACGACTGTGTTTCCATAGATTCCAACATGACTTGGAATCCAGAAAAACACAACCTCTTTACCCAAAGTTGTCAGCGATTTATAAATTTGAATTATTTTTAAAATAAATGGATTTTTAATTTTAGAATTTTCAATTGCCTGAAGACATGACAAAGAATCGGAGCAGATAACAAATTTACTCTCATCTGACGAAGCAATAATTTTTAGTGCAAGAAGGATAGCTTGCGCTTCTGCACTAAATACAGAAGAAACGGAAGGAAGACGGCGAGTTTCAACACGCTCTCCAAAGACAGCGGCCGATGCAACCTTATCGCCGTCCTTCGATCCATCTGTATAAATTGCAGAATGGTCAGGATAGCGAGATTTTATTTCTGCAAAGTGTTGTTGAATAATTAAAGGATTTGTGTCTGACTTTTTATGGTTTCTAAGATCAAAAATAAAGACCGGTTTTGGAGTTAACCATGGCGGATTATGTGGAATTTCACTAGCAGCAATTTCATCTAAATTTATACCAGAGTTGTTCAAATGAGGTTTTATTCTTATACCAAATGGTTGAATTTTATTTGAATGTTTTTCAAAAATATTTTCGTAAAGAGGTTTGAAAACACAGTCGTGGGCGGGGTTGCCAGTATATGCCTTTAATTTGGTTGCATATTGCAAAGCGAGCTTTATTCTTCTTTGATACAAAGAAGTCTCGCCTGCTTCTACATATAAACTATCTATAGGTGTGGTTCGAAAGGCTCCAAGGCATAGTCGCAATCCTTGATGGTGTATAGTATCAAGGATTTTGACATATGACTTGCGAGCAGAACCATAAATAAAGCAACCGTAATCCAATTTAGATCGAACCAGCGATCTATATAGATTAAGTAAAACATCGCACTCAGCACCCCAGTCGGTACTGGATACGACTTTTAAAATATCTAATGCTTTAATGCATTTATTTTTTAACATTTTGATATGGGGTAGAAAGGTTAGCCTTGAATCAAATATGAGGCCGAGAAAAGTAGTTTCCTTTACAATTTTTATAGGATTATTATGTAATTTTAATTCGGGATCAGGATGCATCTTTCTCTTATTACAAAAATGCATCCCAACGGTTTTTGCTGTAGAGAATTTAAAACCATTCTCCATTGCCCATTTCTCTATTCTATTTAAACATAACTGCAGTTGACGTTCAATATTATTCATGTGTTTTCCTCGGTAACATATGAGGAAGTCGTCAACATATAGAGAACCATCAATATTATCTTTTAAAACTTGAGCAAGGCTATTAATTTTGATACTAAATAAAGTGACAGAAAGGATGCTTCCCTGAGGAACACCCATTTCCTGTTCAAAAGGGTCAGATAAAGTAGAATTGACCCTAACTTTAAATTCTCTGTCGGATAAAAAGTTTGCAATAAAGGTAGGAAGTCTACCTTTCAACCCCATATCAAAAAGATCTTTTAAAATACCATATTTCCATGTTGTGTCATACGCTTTTTCTAAATCGAAAAAGATAGACACAACATGCTCATTTTTTGCAAAGGCGTTTCGAATATACGTTTCGAAACGTACAAGATGATCTAGGGTACTTCGCCCTTGTCTGAAACCACATTGAATATGAGAAAGTAGATTGTTGGATTCTAAAAACCAGACAAGGCGATCGTTGATCATCCTTTCCATGGTTTTACAAAGACAGCTTGTGAGGGCTATAGGCCGATAGTTTGACGCTTCAGAGTGGTCTTTTCCTGGTTTTGGAACAGGCACAACAGTGGCCATTTTCCAAATAGATGGTAAGTCACCAGTTTCCCAAATGGTGTTAAGAAGATTCAAAAGGCATTGGAGAGAAGGCTGTGGTAGATGTTTGAGAAGTTGATAATGGATGTCATCTGGGCCACATGCTGTATCGTGAGATTTGCTCAAAGAAGTTTTTAGCTCTTCCAAAGAAAACGGTGTATTGTAATCTTCTTGATTTTTTGACTGGAAATTAAGTTTTGATTTTTCTTTTTGAGTTTTGATACGCTGAAAATCGGGATGATAATTTTCAGCGGACGAGTGTTTTGCAAATGTTTCGGCCAATTTGTTACATATTTCCGACTCTGATGTTAACAAGTCTTGTCCATCCTTTAAATGATGGACATTTGCTTTACTGTTTTTACCTTTAATTTTACGAATCATATTCCAAATTTTATTCATGGGGGTATGGTTATTCAGTTTAGAAACAAAGTTACGCCAAGAAGTGCGTCGTCTTTGTTTCGTTACCCTGCGAGCTTTCGCTCGAAAAATTCGGAAATGGTTAAGATTATTTTGAGTTGGGTGTTTATTAAAGCGTCGTTCGGCTTTTTTCCGGTCTTTAATAGCGTCCTCACAGCTGTCATCGAACCATGGTTTACTAGGATGTTTTGGATTTGTCGAGGTCTTAGGAATTGTTTCATCAGCAATTGAAATAAGTGTTTCATTGAATTTTAAAATTGGATCAGAAATAGCTTCAAATTCATCCGAGTTACGTCGCTCTATACAGAGTTGTTCGAATAGAGGCCAATTGGCCATGCCAAATTTATACCTAGCGACTCGTTCTGTGTTTGACGAGTGTAAAGATTGCAAGATAATGGGAAAGTGATCACTGCCACAGAGATCGTCATGGACTTTCCATGAGAAATCGGGCAACAGAGACGGATCTGCTATTGTTAGATCAATAGCCGAGTATGATCCATTCCCAGGATGTAAATATGTATTAGTTCCATCATTAAAAATGCACAGATCCTCCTGATTCATTAAGCCTTCAATAATTTTACCTTTATCGTTTATTGTGTTACTGCCCCATAAAGGGTTGTGTCCGTTGAAGTCCCCAAGTAATATATAAGGGGACGGAAGCTGATCAGTAAGATGTTTCAACCGACTCAAATCCACTGAAGAATTCGGAGGGATATACACAGAGCATAAAGTAATTGTTTTGTCTAAAGATATTCTAACAGCAACCGCCTGAAGATCAGTGTTGAGATCTACAGGGCTATGTAGAACTTGATCTTTTACAAGAATGGTAGAGCCGCCAGCAGCTCTATCATTCTCGTCTACATATGTGCTGTATATAGAGTAGGTTTTTAAAGATATATTATCACTTCGTTTTAGGTGGGACTCTTGGAGGCAAAATGCAACAGGAAGAAAGGCTTGAACTAATAGTGTAATTTCCAGAAAATTAATCTTAAGACCTCGACAATTCCATTGTATTATTGTACCCATTATGGTTTGCGAATAGGGGAATAGTTGACAGATTTTTTGGGGCTATTCCGCCGGTTTCTGCTGGGGGATCTACCCTTAGATCCAGTATCTGGGGGTAGTGTATCCATGGGATCGCCCCAGATAGTGGTGTCTAGATGATCTAGACTTCCAAACCTGTTGTGGACTTTAATGGGATCCCGCAGCAGTTTTGGAGTACGATCTCCTTTTTGATTTGAGTTTTTATTAGAATTTGAAGAATTTGAATTGGAAATAGTATTTTTTGAATTTTTTTTTTTTGGGCTGCTTGAAGAATTAGTTGATGATGTAGATGGTGCCGAAGATGTAGCAGTTTGAGAGGATGAAGATTTCCGGGAAGATTGAATAATTTTGTTTGTTGTTTGAACAGGTAATTTGAAAGGTTCTTTTTTGTCAATAGGCCAGGTGATAATTGTCTGCGTTTCAACTGTCGTGAGAACGCGTTTGGCCACACTGGCGTATGACGTTGATGCAGGAGACGAGAGATTGTTTGAATTGAAGAGGCGACGTGCCTCAGGGTATGTGATATTTTTTTCAGTTTTTAATTTTTGAATTTCTTTTACTTTTTTGAAGTGAGCACAATCCTTGGATGAGGACATGTGGGCTTCACCACAATTGGCACACTTTGGATTATTTGTGCAGGTAAAGCCCTCATGTCCTACCTCTGCACATTTAAAGCATACCAAAGAGCCTCTACATTGTCCTTTTCCGTGGCCAAATTTAATTTAAAGCAGCGCACAGGATTTGGTTGATTGATTTTTAACGTCCAGCAAGCAATATTTCAGCCATATTCAGGACGTGAAAATTATAATTTTTAAATTAGTAGAACGTCATGCCTCCTTCTTATACTAAAACGTGATCTCATACAATAATATGAGAATATACACAGATAAAAAAATTCGTTTTAAAAGCCGTGGGCCTATTCTCCTGTGCCCCGGGGCCCACACGGGGTTGCTTTGAACTGAAACCTCAGGGTGTTACAAAAGTAAAAAGATTTATTGCAAAAAGACAAAATCAACAAATTAAACTTAATACCTTTCTTTTAAATTTCAATACTCCATCTGTCCCTAAATCAATTAAAATTGGACTGTACAATATTAAAGTCAGCGCATACATTCCAAATCCTGTGCCCACGACTGTGTTTTCAAACCTCTTTATCAAAACATTTTCGAAAAACATCCAAACAAAATTCAACCTTTTGGCCTCCGAATTAAATCTTACTTGGAAAATTCTGGTATAAATTTAGATGAAATTGCTGCAAGCGAAATTCCGCATAATCCCCCGTGGTTAAACCCCAAACCGATATTTATTTATGATCTAAGAAAACATAAAAAGTCCGACACAAACCATTTAATAATACAACAACATTATGCAGAAATTAAATCTTGTTACCCTGACTATAGTACTATTTACACAGACGGGTCAAAAGACGGTGATAAAGTCGCCTCGGCCGCTGTCTTCGGAGAGCGTGTTGAAACTCGCCGCCTTCCGTCTGCCTCATCTGTATTTACAGCAGAGGCGCAAGCTATTCTTCTTGCGATGAAAATAGTTGCTTCGTCAGACGAATGCAAATTTATTGTCTGCTCCGATTCCCTGTCTTGTCTACTGGCTATTGAAAATTTCAAAATTAAAAATCCTTACATTTTAAAAATTATTCAAATCTACAAATCTCTTGTTGCTTTGGGAAAAGAGATTATCTTCTAGATTCCCAGTCATGTCGGAATCCATGGAAACACAGTCGTGGATCAGGAGGCTACAAATGCATTATAGGATACCATCATTAACTGTAATATTCCTTTTACCGATTTTAAAGCGTTGATTTTTAAATATATTTCTAATTTGTGGCAGAGTGGTTGGGATCTCCAAGTTCATAATAAACTTCATGAGATCCAGCCACTACTGCACACAAATAATTTTAAATGTTTTAGAGGTCGAAGAGACCAAGTTGTTTTAACAAGATGTCGTCTTGGTCATACCAGGACGACACATAGTTATATTTTAAACAATGAACCACGACCCGAATGTGTGCCATGCAACAGTCCATACACCATTAAGCATGTCTTGATGGACTGTGTGGACGTGGCCCACATTCGGGAACGTTTCTATAGTGCAGATACGTATTTTAATTTATTTAAAACTGTCGCAGGCGACACAATTTTAAAGTTCTTAAAGGAAATTAATTTATTTAATAAAATTTAATTTCACTATTAATTGTGATACTTCATATTTTTTATTGTTTTAACTACCATTTTTATCTGTGTATATTCTCATATTATTGTATGAGATCACGTTTTAGTATAAGAAGGAGGCATGACGTTCTACTAATTTAAAAATTATGGTTTTCACGTCCTGAATATAGCTGAAATGTGCAGTAGTGGCTGGATCTCATGAAGTTTATTATGAACTTGGAGATCCCAACCACTCTGCCACAAATTAGAAATATATTTAAAAATCAACACTTTAAAATCGGTAAAAGGAATATTACAGTTAATGATGGTATCCTTTAATGCATTTTTAGCCTCCTGATCCACGACTGTGTTTCCATGCATTCCGACATGACTGGGAATCCAGAAGAAGATAATCTCTTTTCCCAAAGCAACAAGAGATTTGTAGATTTGAATAATTTTTAAAATGTAAGGATTTTTAATTTTGAAATTTTCAATAGCCAGTAGACAAGACAGAGAATCGGAGCAGACAATAAATTTGCATTCGTCTGACGAAGCAACTATTTTCATCGCAAGAAGAATAGCTTGCGCCTCTGCTGTAAATACAGATGAGGCAGACGGAAGGCGGCGAGTTTCAACACGCTCTCCGAAGACAGCGGCCGAGGCAACTTTATCACCGTCTTTTGGCCCGTCTGTGTAAATAGTACTATAGTCAGGGTAACAAGATTTAATTTCTGCATAATGTTGTTGTATTATTAAATGGTTTGTGTCGGACTTTTATGTTTTCTTAGATCATAAATAAATATCGGTTTGGGGTTTAACCACGGGGGATTATGCGGAATTTCGATTGCAGCAATTTCATCTAAATTTATACCAGAATTTTCCAAATGAGATTTAATTCGGAGGCCAAAAGGTTGAATTTTGTTTGGATGTTTTTCGAAAATGTTTTGATAAAGAGGTTTGAAAACACAGTCGTGGGCCGGGTTGCCAGGATATGCCTTTAATTTGGTTGCATATTGCAAAGCGAGCTTTATTCTTCTTTGATACAAAGAAGGCTCGCCTGCTTCTACATATAAACTCTCAACAGGTGTGGTTCTG
The DNA here is from genome assembly GCA_944474755.1 of Limnoperna fortunei. Taxonomy (NCBI): domain Eukaryota; kingdom Metazoa; phylum Mollusca; class Bivalvia; order Mytilida; family Modiolidae; genus Limnoperna; species Limnoperna fortunei. The sequence goes on along the minus strand of OX104119.1, from coordinate 52,822,391 downwards.
AAAGCTCCATTGATTGATTGATTGGTTGTTGTTTAACGTCCAGCAAGCAATATTTCAGCTATATTCAGGACGTGAAAATTGTAGATTTTAACTTATTAGTATGTCATGCCTCCCCTTTTATACTAAAACGTAATCTCATACAATAATATGAGAGTATATACAGATAAAAATGGGACTTAAAACAATAAAATATGAAGCATCACACTTAGTAGTGAAATTAAATTTTATTAAATAAATTAATTTCTTTTAAAAACTTTAAAATTGTGTCGCCTGCGACAGTTTTATATAAATTAAAATATGTATCTACACTATAGAAACGTTCCCGAATGTGGGCCACGTCCACACAGTCCATCAAGACATGCTTAATGGTGTATGGACTGTTGCATGGCACACATTCGGGTCGTGGCTCATTGTTTAAAATATAACTATGTGTCGTCCTGGTATGACCAAGACGACATCTTGTTAAAACAACTTGGTCTCTTCGACCTCTAAAACATTTAAAAATATTTGTGTGCAGTAGTGGCTGGATCTCATGAAGTTTATTATGAACTTGGAGATCCCAACCACTCTGCCACAAACTAGAAATATATTTAAAAATCAACGGTTTAAAATCAGTAAAAGGAATATTACATTTAATGACATTATTCTTTAGAGCATTTTTAGCCTCCTGATCCACGACTGTGTTTCCACGGATTCCGACATGACTGGGAATCCAGAAGAAGATAACCTCTTTTCCCAAAGCAACAAGAGATTTGTAGATTTGAATAATTTTTAAAATGTAAGGATTTTTAATTTTGAAATTTTCAATAGCCAGTAGACAAGACAGGGAATCGGAGCAGACAATAAATTTGCATTCGTCTGACGAAGCAACTATTTTCATCGCAAGAAGAATAGCTTGCGCCTCTGCTGTAAATACAGATGAGGCAGACGGAAGGCGGCGAGTTTCAACACGCTCTCCGAAGACAGCGGCCGAGGCGACTTTATCACCGTCTTTTGACCCGTCTGTGTAAATAGTACTATGGTCAGGGTAACAAGATTTAATTTCTGCATAATGTTGTTGTATTATTAAATGGTTTGTGTCGGACTTTTTATGTTTTCTTAGATCATAAATAAATATCGGTTTGGGGTTTAACCACGGGGGATTATGCGGAATTTCGATTGCAGCAACTTCATCTAAATTTATACCAGAATTTTCCAAATGAGATTTAATTCGGAGGCCAAAAGGTTGAATTTTGTTTGGATGTTTTTCGAAAATGTTTTGATATAGAGGTTTGAAAACACAGTCGTGGGCAGGGTTGCCAGGATATGCCTTTAATTTGGTTGCATATTGCGAAGCGAGCTTTATTCTTCTTTGATACAAAGAAGGCTCGCCTGCTTCTACATATAAACTCTCAACAGGTGTGGTTCTGAAAGCTCCAAGGCATAGTCGCAATCCTTGATGGTGTATAGTATCAAGGATTTTGACATATGACTTGCGAGCAGAACCATAAATAAAGCAACCGTAATCCAATTTAGATCGAACCAGCGATCTATATAGATTAAGTAAAACATCGCACTCAGCACCCCAGTCGGTACTGGATACAACTTTTAAAATATCTAATGCTTTAATGCATTTATTTTTTAACATTTTGATATGGGGTAGAAAGGTTAGCCTTGAATCAAATATGAGACCAAGAAAAGTAGTTTCCTTTACAATTTTTATAGGATTATTATGTAATTTTAATTCGGGATCAGGATGCATCTTTCTCTTATTACAAAAGTGCATCCCCACTGTTTTTGCAGTGGAGAATTTAAAACCATTCTCCATTGCCCATTTCTCTATTCTATTTAAACATAACTGCAGTTGACGTTCAATATTATTCATGTTTTTTTCCTCGGTAACATATGAGGAAGTCGTCAACATATAGAGAACCATCAATATTATCTTTTAAAACTTTAGCAAGGCTATTAATTTTGATACTAAATAAAGTGACAGAAAGGATGCTTCCCTGGGGAACACCCATTTCCTGTTCAAAAGGGTCAGATAGAGTAGAATTTACCCTAACTTTAAATTCTCTGTCAGATAAAAAGTTTGAAATAAAGGTAGGAAGTCTACCTTTCAACCCCATATCAAAAAGATCCTTTAAAATACCATATTTCCATGTTGTGTCATATGCTTTTTCTAAATCGAAAAAGATAGACACAACATGTTCATTTTTGGCAAAGGCGTTTCGAATATACGTTTCGAAACGTACAAGATGATCTAGGGTACTTCGCCCTTGTCTGAATCCACATTGGATATTTGAGATTAAGTTGTTCGATTCTAAAAACCAGACAAGGCGATCGTTGATCATCCTTTCCATGGTTTTACAAAGACAGCTTGTGAGGGCTATAGGCCGATAGTTGGACGCTTCAGAGTGATCTTTTCCTGGTTTTGGAATAGGCACAACAGTGGCCATTTTCCATATAGATGGTAAGTCACCCGTTTCCCAAATGTTGTTAAGAAGATTCAAAAGGCATTGGAGAGAAGATTGTGGCAGATGTTTGAGAAGTTGATAATGGATGTCATCTGGACCACATGCTGCATCGTGAGATTTGCTCAAAGAAGTTTTTAGCTCTTCCAAAGAAAAAGGTGTATTGTAATCTTTTAAATTTTTTGATTGGAAATTAAGTTTTGATTTTTCTTTTTGAGTTTTGATACGCTGAAAATCGGGATGGTAATTTTCAGCGGACGAGTGTTTTGCAAATGTTTCGGCCAATTTGTTAGATATATCCGACTCTGATGTTAACAAGTCTTGTCCATCGTTTAAATGATGGACATTTGCTTTACTGTTTTTACCTTTAATTTTACGAATCATGTTCCAAATTTTATTCATGGGGGTATGGTTATTTAGTTTAGAAACAAAGTTACGCCAAGAGGTGCGTCGTCTTTGTTTCGTTACCCTGCGAGCTTTCGCTCGAAAAATTCGGAAATGGTTAAGATTATTTTGAGTTGGGTGTTTATTAAAGCGTCGTTCGGCTTTTTTCCGGTCTTTAATAGCGTCCTCACAGCTGTCATCGAACCATGGTTTACGGGGATGTTTTGGATTTGTCGAGGTCTTATGAATTGTTTCATCAGCAATTGAAATAAGTGTTTCATTGAATTTTAAAATTGGATCAGAAACAGCTTCAAAAGCATCCGAGTTAAGTCGCTCTATACAGAGTTGTTCAAATAGAGCCCAATTGGCCTTGCCAAATTTATACCGAGCGACTCGTTCTGTGTTTGAAGAGTGTAAAGATTCCAAGATAATGGGAAAGTGATCACTGCCACAGAGATCGTCATGGACTTTCCATGAGAAATCGGGCAACAGAGAAGGGTCTGCTATTGTAAGATCAATAGCCGAATATGATCCATTCCCAGGATGTAAATATGTATTGGTTCCATCATTAAAAATACACAGATCTTCCTGATCCATTAAGCCTTCAATAATTTTACCTTTATCATTTATTGTGTTACTGCCCCATAAAGGGTTGTGTCCGTTGAAGTCCCCAAGTAATATATAAGGGGCCGGAAGCTGATCAGTAAGATGTTTCAACTGATTTAAATTTAATGAAGAATTCGGAGGAATATACACAGAGCATAAAGTAATCGTTTTGTCTAAAGATATTCTAACAGCAACCGCCTGAAGATCAGTGTTGAGATCTACAGGGCTATGTAGAACTTGATCTTTTACAAGAATGGTAGAGCCGCCAGCAGCTCTATCATTCTCGTCTACATATGTGCTGTATATAGAGTAGTTTTTTAAAGATATGTTATCACTTCGTTTTAGGTGGGATTCTTGGAGGCAAAATGCAATAGGAAGAAAGGCTTGAACTAATAATGTAATTTCCAGAAAATTAATCTTAAGACCTCGACAATTCCATTGTATTATTGTACCCATTATGGTCTGCGAATAGGGGAATAGTTGACAGTTTTTTTGGGGCTATTCCGCCGGTTTCTGCTGGGGGATCTACTTTTAGATCCAGTATCTGGGGGTAGTGTATCCATGGGATCGCCCCAGATAGTAGTGTCTAGTTGATCTAGACTCCCAAACCTGTTGTGGACCTTAATGGGATCCCGCAGCAGTTTTGGAGTACGATCGCCTTTTTGATTTAAGTTTTTATTAGAATTTGAATTGGAAATAGTATTTTTTGAATTTTTTTTTGGGCTGCTTGAAGAATTAGTTGATAATGATTGAGATGGTGCCGAAGATGTAGCAGTTTGAGAGGATGAAGATTTCCGGGAAGATTGAATTATTTTGTCTGTTGTTTGAACTGCTAATTTGAAAGGTTCTTTTTTGTCAATAGGCCAGGTGATAATTGTCTGCGTTTCAACTGTAGTGAAAACGCGTTTGGCCACACTAGCGTATGTCGTTGATGCAGGAGACGAGAGATTGTTTGTTGAATTTAAGAGGCGACGTGCCTCAGGGTATGTGATATTTTTTTCAGTTTTTAATTTTTGAACCTCCTTTTCTTTTTTGAAGTGAGCACAATCCTTGGATGAGGACATGTGGGCTTCACCACAATTGGCACACTTCGGATTATTTGTGCAGGTAAAGCCCTCATGTCCTACCTCTGCACATTTAAAGCATACCAAGGAGCCTCTACATTGTCCTTTTCCGTGGCCAAATTTCTGACATTTAAAGCAGCGCACAGGATTTGGAATGTATGCGCTGACTTTAATATTGTATAGTCCAATTTTGATTGATTTAGGGACAGATGGAGTATTGAAATTTAAAAGAAAGGTATTAAGTTTAATTTGTTGATTTTGTCTTTTTGCAATAAATCTTTTTACTTTTGTAACACCCTGAGGTTTCAGTTCAAGACAAATGTCTTCATCTGTCAGTTCAGAGAGATCATCGTCTCTGTAATGAATAATACCCTGACAGGAATTTAATGTTCTGTGAGGCGTTGATGTAATTTCCAAATCTAAAATTTTATGTAATTGTAATAAATTTACGGATTGCTGTTTTTTAGAAACTTCAATGAGTAAAGAGCCAGATTTCATTTTAGTGACGTTTTTAACGTCTCCTGCACAACTCTTGATGGTTTTTTCTATGACAAATGGAGAAATTTTGCATAAAGGTTTGTTAGAATCCTTGCTAGTTAATACAATAAATCTTGTCCAGTGTTCATCATCAACTATGTCTTCAAGCGGAATTTCATTTTTTCTTTTTTTGGAACTTGTTTGAACTAAAGGTGTATCGGAAGCCATGATGAAGAAATGCAGTTCACCACCCTAGTCACCCACCCGCCACGGAGTGCCAACAGGGACGATGCTTGGTCTCTGCGGATAACCAGCAGAAAGAATCAGGTGTTCCAAGGGTGGTATACTCAAATAGATGAATTTCTTCACGAACGCAAGCTTCGTGCCAGAATTAACTGGCGAAACAACCGTTCGAAACTCTATCTACTCGATTGACCCATGAGCCACCGCCTTCTTAACAGCTTGTAACTGAACAACTTTGGAACTGAAATTCACAAGATATAATCAAGTGACAAGAGAAATGACGACAAGCTTGTTAAGGGCTCGGCGTGACCAGCCGATTGACCGAACCGGGTCCATCCGGTCTCCCGTCTAGTTGAAGTCAGGGCCAAAGTGGTGTATTGAAAATCAAACCCGCTGACCCGCACTAATGGATGCAGCAGAGAGTGATCTCTCAACCACCAGGATCCCTTCCTCCACCATCACGGGTTGCAACACACGGCAAACATGTCGCCTCTATAAAGCTGAGGAAGCTTTGCCCTTCAGCCACCGCCTTCTTTGCAAATCCTGTAAGGAAGCCGTCTATTAAATGGTACATACATTTCATGGAACAGTTTGAAGGAAAAAATGTAATAGAATAGCTTAAATGATAAGGATTCACAAAGGGCAAGACGTGACATGCCGATTCATCGAAGTTAGGGCTAACTCGATTTCCCGTCTAGAAAAAGTAAGGGTTCAGTAAGTTATCAGGACCGTTTACCCGGCCTACTGAAATCCCGTCCTGTAATCGACACGGGTCGCAACACACGGCAAGTGCTGCCTCTGTTAGCAGACTCTTACTGCAGGCTGAGGAAGCCGTGGGCCTATTCTCCTGTGCCCCGGGTCCCACACGGGGTCTGAAAGCTCCAAGGCATAGTCGCAATCCTTGATGATGTATAGTATCAAGGATTTTGACATATGACTTGCGAGCAGAACCATAAATAAAACAACCGTAATCCAATTTCGATCGAACCAGCGATCTATATAGATTGAGTAAAACATCACATTCAGCCCCCCAGTCGGTGCTGGATACGACTTTTAAAATATCTAATGCCTTTAGGCATTTATTTTTTAACATTTTGATATGGGGAAGAAAGGTTAGCCTTGAATCAAATACGAGACCAAGAAAAGTAGTTTCTTTTACAATTTTGATAGGATTATTATATAATTTTAATTCAGGATCAGGATGCATCTTACGTTTATTGCAAAAATGCATCCCAACAGTTTTTGCAGTGGAGAATTTAAAACCATTCTCCATTGCCCATTTCTCTATTCTATTTAAACACAACTGCAGCTGACGTTCGATATTATTCATATTTTTCCCTCGGTAACATATGAGGAAGTCGTCAACATATAGAGAACCATCAATATTATCTTTTAAAACTTGAGCAAGGCTATTAATTTTAATACTAAATAAAGTGACAGAAAGGATGCTGCCCTGGGGAACACCCATTTCCTGTACAAAAGGGTCAGATAACGTAGAATTGACCCTAACTTTAAATTCTGTCAGATAAAAAGTTTGAGATAAAGGTAGGAAGTCTACCTTTCAACCCCATATCAAAAAGATCTTTTAAAATACCATATTTCCATGTTGTATCATATGCTTTTTCTAAATCGAAAGATAGACACAACATGTTCGTTTTTGGCAAATGCGTTTCGAGTATATGTTTCGAAACGCACCAGATGATCAATAGTACTACGAACTTGTCTGAATCCACACTGAATATTCGAGATTCTAAAAACCAGACAAGGCGATCGTTGATCATCCTTTCCATGGTTTTACAAAGACAGCTTGTGAGGGCTATAGGCCGATAGTTGGACGCTTCCGAGTGATCTTTTCCTGGTTTGGGAATAGGCACAACAGTGTCCATTTTCCAAATAGATGGTAAGTCACCCGTTTCCCAAATGTTGTTAAGAAGATTTAGAAGACATTGGAGTGAAGATTGTGGCAGATGTTTGAGAAGTTGATAATGGATGTCATCTGGACCACATGCTGTATCGTGAGATTTGTTCAATGAAGTTTTTAGCTCTTCCAAAGAAAAAGGTTTATTATAATCTTCTAAATTTTTTGACTGGAAATTGAGCTTTGATTTTTCTTTTTGAATTTTGATCCGCTGAAAAGTGGGATGATAATTTTCAGCAGAGGAGTGTGTTGCAAATGTTTCGGCCAATTTATTTGATATGTCTGACTCTGATGTTAACAAGTCTTGTCCATCCTTTAGATGATGGACATTTGTTTTACTGTTTTTACCTTTAATTTTACGAATCATGTTCCAAATTTTATTCATGGGGGTATGGTTATTCAGTTTAGAAACAAAGTTACGCCAAGAAGTGCGTCGTCTTTGTTTCGTTACCCTGCGAGCTTTCGCTCGAAAAATTCGGAAATGGTTAAGATTATTTTGAGTTGGGTGTTTATTAAAGCGCCGTTCGGCCTTTTTCCGGTCTTTAATAGCGTCCTCACAGCTGTCATCGAACCATGGTTTACTAGGATGTTTTGGATTTGTCGAGGTCTTAGGAATAGTTTCGTCAGCAATTGAAATAAGTGTTTCATTGAATTTTAAAATTGGATCAGAAATAGTTTCAAAAGTATCCGAGTTAAGTCGCTCTATACAGAGTTGTTCAAATAGAGGCCAATTGGCCTTGCCCAATTTATACCGAGCGACTCGTTCTGTGTTTGAAGAGTGTAAAGATTCCAAGATAATGGGAAAGTGATCACTGCCACAGAGATCGTCATGGACTTTCCATGAGAAATCGGGCAACAGAGAAGGATCTGCTATTGTAAGATCAATAGCCGAATATGATCCATTCCCAGAATGTAAATATGTATTTGAACCATCATTAAAAATACACAGATCTTCCTGATTCATTAAGCCTTCAATAATTTTACCTTTATCGTTTATTGTGTTACTGCCCCATAAAGGGTCGTGTCCGTTGAAGTCCCCAAGTAATATATAAGGGGCCGGAAGCTGATCAGTAAGATGTTTCAACTGATTTAAATTTAATGAAGAATTTGTAGGGATATACACAGAGCATAAAGTAATTGTTTTGTCTAAAGATATTCTAACAGCAACCGCCTGAAGATCGGTGTTCAGATCTACAGGGCTATGTAGAACTTGATCTTTTACAAAAATGATTGATTGATTGATTGATTGATGTTTAACGTCCAGCAAGCAATATTTCAGCTATATTCAGGACGTGAACAATTTATAAATTGATGATGTTTAACAATTAGAAAGTTGGCATAGAAACAACCCTGTCGAAATATAGTTAAATTGTAATCTCACACAATAGAATGAGGGTATATACACATAAAAATAACCTGATTAAAATAATAAAATATTAAATAACAGCATAGTTATGGTATGAGATTATATTTTATTATACAAATTAATTTCCTTTAAGAACTGTAGAATTTTGTCGCCAGCGACATTTGTAAACAAATTAAAGTAAGAACTTACAGAATAAAAACGTTCCCGAATGTGGGCCACGTCAACACAGTCCATCAAGACATGCTTGATTGTGTACGGACTGTCGCATGGCACACACTCGGGTCGTGGTTCACCATTTAAAATATAACTGTGTGTCGTCTTGGTATGACCAAGACGACACCTAGTTAAAACTACTTGGTCTCTACGACCTCCGTATGATTTAAAATTATTTGCATGCAGAAGTGGTTGTATCTCATGAAGTTTATTATGGACTTCTAGATCCCAACCACTCTGCCATGTATTAAAAATATATTTTAAAATTAAGGATTTAAAATCAGTAAAAGGTATTTTACAATTAATGATATCATTATTTAAAGCATTCTTAGCTTCCCTGTCGACGACTGTGTTTCCATGGATTCCAACATGACTTGGAATCCAGAAAAACACAACCTCTTTACCTAAAGTTGTCAGCGATTTATAAATTTGAATTATTTTTAAAATAAATGGATTTTTAATTTTAGAATTTTCAATTGCCTGAAGACATGACAAAGAATCGGAGCAGATAATAAATTTACTCTCATCTGACGAAGCAATAATTTTTAGTGCAAGAAGGATAGCTTGCGCTTCTGCACTAAATACAGAAGAAACGGAAGGAAGACGGCGAGTTTCAACACGCTCTCCAAAGACAGCGGCCGATGCAACTTTATCGCCGTCCTTCGATCCATCTGTATAAATTGCAGAATGGTCAGGATAGTGAGACTTTATTTCTGCAAAGTGTTGTTGAATAATTAAAGGGTTTGTGTCTGACTTTTTATGGTTTCTAAGATCAAAAATAAATACCGGTTTTGGATTTAACCATGGCGGGTTATGTGGAATTTCAATAGCAGCAATTTCATCTAAATTTATACCAGAGTTGTTCAAATGAGGTTTTATTCTGATACCAAAAGGTTGAATTTTATTTGGATGTTTTTCAAAAATATTTTCGTAAAGAGGTTTGAAAACACAGTCGTGGGCGGGGTTGCCAGGATATGCCTTTAATTTGGTTGCATATTGCAAAGCGAGCTTTATTCTTCTTTGATACAAAGAAGGCTCGTTTGCTTCTACATACAAACTATTGACAGGTGTGGTTCTAAATGCTCCAAGGCATAGTCGCAATCCTTGATGGTGTATAGTATCAAGGATTTTGACATATGACTTGCGAGCAGAACCATAAATAAAACAACCATAATCCAGTTTAGATCGAACCAGCGATCTATATAGATTAAGTAAAACGTCGCATTCAGCACCCCAGTCGGTGCTTGCTACGACTTTTAAAATATCTAATGCCTTTAGGCATTTATTTTTTAACATTTTGATATGGGGAAGAAAGGTGAGCTTCGAATCGAATATTAAACCAAGAAAAGTAGTTTCTTTTACAATTTTGATAGGATTATTATATAATTTTAATTCGGGATCAGGATGCATCTTACGTTTATTACAAAAATGCATCCCAACGGTTTTTGCAGTGGAGAATTTAAAACCATTCTCCATTGCCCATTTCTCTATTCTATTTAAACACAACTGCAGTTGACGTTCGATATTATTCATATTTTTTCCTCGGTAACATATGAGGAAGTCGTCAACATATAGAGAACCATCAATATTATCTTTTAAAACTTGAGCAAGGCTATTAATTTTAATACTAAATAAAGTGACAGAAAGGATGCTGCCCTGGGGAACACCCATTTCCTGTACAAAAGGGTCAGATAAAGTAGAATTGACCCTAACTTTAAATTCTCTGTCGGATAAAAAGTTTGAGATGAAGGTAGGAAGTCTACCTTTCAACCCCATATCAAAAAGATCTTTTAAAATACCATATTTCCATGTTGTGTCGTATGCTTTTTCTAAATCGAAAAAGATAGACACAACATGTTCGTTTTTGGCAAATGCGTTTCGAATATATGTTTCGAAACGCACCAGATGATCAATAGTACTACGACCTTGTCTAAATCCACACTGGATATTCGATATTAGGTTGTTCGATTCTAAAAACCAGACAAGGCGATCGTTGATCATCCTTTCCATGGTTTTACAAAGACAGCTTGTGAGGGCTATAGGCCGATAGTTGGACGCTTCCGAGTGATCTTTTCCTGGTTTTGGAATAGGCACAACAGTGGCCATTTTCCAAATAGATGGTAAGTCACCCGTTTCCCAAATGTTGTTAAGAAGATTCAGAAGGCATTGGAGAGAAGATTGTGGCAGATGTTTGAGAAGTTGATAATGGATGTCATCTGGGCCACATGCTGTATCGTGAGATTTGTTCAAAGAAGTTTTTAGCTCTTCCAAAGAAAAGGGTTTATTATAATCTTCTAAATGTTTTGACTGAAAATTAAGTTTTGATTTTTCTTTTTGAATTTTGATCCGCTGAAAATTGGGATGATAATTTTCAGCAGAGGAGTGTGTTGCAAATGTTTCGGCCAATTTATTTGATATGTCTGACTCTGATGTTAACAGGTCTTGTCCATCCTTTAAATGATGGACATTTGCTTTACCGTTTTTACCTTTAATTTTACGAATCATGTTCCAAATTTTATTCATAGGGGTATGGTTATTTAGTTTGGAAACAAAACCACGCCAAGAGGCGCGTCGTCTTTGTTTCGTTACCCTGCGAGCTTTCGCTCGAAAAATTCGGAAATGGTTAAGATTATTTTGAGTTGGGTGTTTATTAAAGCGTCGTTCGGCTTTTTTCCGGTCTTTAATAGCGTCCTCACAGTTGTCATCAAACCATGGTTTACTAGGATGTTTTGGATTTGTCGAGGTCTTAGGAATTGTTTCATCAGCAATTAAAATAAGTGTTTCATTGAATTTTAAAATTGGATCAGAAATAGCTTCAAAAGTATCCGAGGTAAGTCGCTCTATACAGAGTTGTTCAAATAGAGGCCAATTGGCCTTGCCAAATTTATACCGAGCGACTCGTTCTGTGTTTGAAGAGTGTAAAGATTCCAAGATAATGGGAAAGTGATCACTGCCACAGAGATCGTCATGGACTTTCCATGAGAAATCGGGCAACAGAGAAGGATCTGCTATTGTAAGATCAATAGCCGAATATGATCCATTCCCAGGATGTAAATATGTATTAGTTCCATCATTAAAAATACACAGATCCTCCTGATTCATTAAGCCTTCAATAATTTTACCTTTTTCGTTAATTGTGTTACTACCCCATAGAGGGTTGTGTGCGTTGAAGTCCCCAAATAATATATATGGTGCTGGTAACTGATCAGTAAGATGTTTCAACTGATTTAAATTTAATGAAGAATTCGGTGGTATATACACAGAGCATAAAGTAATTGTTTTATCTAATGATATTCTAACAGCAACTGCCTGAAGATCAGTGTTGAGATCTACAGGGCTATGTAGAACTTGATCTTTTACCAGAATGGTAGAGCCGCCAGCAGCTCTATCATTCTCGTCTACATATGTGCTGTATATAGAGTAGTTTTTTAAAGATATGTTATCACTTCGTTTTAGGTGGGATTCTTGGAGGCAAAATGCAACAGGAAGAAAGGCTTGAACTAATAATGTGATTTCAAGAAAATTAATCTTAAGACCTCGACAATTCCACTGAATGATTCTGTCCATTATTTTGGAGGACGAATGGGGGAGATACTAATTTTTCGTTGTGTTCTCCCTTGTCCGTCTCGACTGGGAGACCGACTGTGCGATCCCGTAGTATCCATTGGATCGCCCCAAATTGTTTCGTTACATATGTCCTCCAAACTGCCGAACCTATTATGGACCTGCACGGGGTCTCTCATAGATTTCGGAGTTCGGTCGCTTTTCTTAGTTTCCTTAGGTTTTGGATTGTTAGATGTAGGTTTTATGGTAGAATTTGCTTTTAAATTTTTTTTTGGGCTGCTTGAAGAAGAAGTTGACGTTTTAGATTGGGTGGCTTTCAAAGACGAAGAAGTTTGGGATGTTGAAGATTTCCGGGATGGTGTAATAATTTTGTCACTGGTTTTAACTGGCAGTCTTTCAGGGTCATTTTTATCAATAGGCCAGGTGATCATTGTTTGCGTTCCAGATGTAGTATAAACGCGTTTGGTCACACTGGCATATGAAATTGAAGGAGATGATGCATTCGCCGAATTGAACAGTCGACGAGCCTCAGGGTAGCTGATGTTTTTTTCAGTTTTCAACTTTTGGATGTCCTTTTCTTTTTTAAAGTGTACACAGTCTTTCGACGAGGACATGTGGGCTTCACCGCAATTGGCACATTTTGGTGTATTAGTGCAGGTAAAGCCCTCATGCCCGACTTCTGCACATTTAAAACATATCAGCGTTCCTCTACACTGTCCCTTGCCATGTCCAAACTTTTGACATTTAAAGCAGCGCACAGGGTTTGGAACGAATGCGCTGACTTTAACACCACAGAGACCTATTTTAATTGATTGGGGGACAGTAGGAGTATTGAAGTTTAGCAGAAAGGTGTTCAGTTTGACCTGAACACCGTCTCTCTTTGAAATAAATCTTTTAACTTTTGTTACACCCTGAGGCTGCAACTCTGAACATATTTCTTCGTCGGTCAGTTCAGCGAGGTCATCATCTCTATAATGAATGATTCCCTGACTTGAGTTCAAAGTTCTGTGGGGAGAGGCCGAAATTTCCAATTCAATAATTTTATTTAATTTAAGTAAGTTTAGGGATTGATGTTTTTTAGAGCATTCAACTAGAAGACAGCCGGATTTCATTTTGGTGACGTTTTTTACGTCTCCTGCACAGCCCTTGATGGATTTTTCTATAACAAAAGGAGAAACTTTGGAGAGTGGTTTATTTTGATCTTTACTTGATAAAACAATAAATCTTGGCCAATGATCTTCGTCAACAACTTCTTCAAGAGGAAATTCATTTTTTCTTTTTTTTGAACCTGTTACACTTATTGTTTTAGAAGCCATGTTGAAAGAATGCGGTTCACCACCCTTGTCACCCACCCGCCACGGAGTGCCAACAGGGGCGATGCTTGGTGTCTGCGGATCACCAGCAGAAAGCATCAGGTGTTCCAAGGGTGGTATACTCAAATAGATGAATTTCTTTACGAACGCAAGCTTCGTGCCAGACTTAACTGGCGAAACAACCGTTCGAAACTCGATCTACTCGATTGACCCATGAGCCACCGCCTTCTTAACAGCTTGTTACTGAACAATTTTAGAACTGAAATTCACAAGATATAATCAAGTGATAAGACAAACGACGACAAGCTTGTTAAGGGCTCGGCATGACCAGCCGATTGACCGAACCGGGTCCATCCGGTCTCCCGTCTAGTTGAATTCAGGGCCAAAGTGGTGTATTGAAAATCAAACCCGCTGACCCGCACTAATGGATGCAGCAGAGAGTGATCTCTCAACCACCAGGATCCCTTCCTCCACCATCACGGGTTGCAACACACGGCAAACATGTCGCCTCTATAAAGCTGAGGAAGCTTTGCCCTTCAGCCACCGCCTTCTTTGCAAATCCTGTAAGGGAGCCGTCTATTTAATGGTACATACATTTCATGGAACAGTTTGAAGGACGATAATGCAATAGAGTAGCTTAAATGATAAGGATTCACAAAGGGCAAGACGTGACATGCCGATTCATCGAAGTCAGGGCTAACTCGATTTCCCGTCTAGAAAAAGTAAGGGTTAAGTAAGTTATCGGGACCGTTTACCCGGCCTACTGAAATCCCGTCCTGTAATCGACACGGGTCGCAACACACGGCAAGTGTTGCCTCTGTTAGCAGACTCTTACTGCAGGCTGAGGAAGCCGTGGGCCTATTCTCCTGTGCCCCGGGGCCCACACGGGGTTTTACAAGAATGGTAGAGCCGCCAGCAGCTCTATCATTCTCGTCTACATATGTGCTGTATATAGAGTAGTTTTTTAAAGATATGTTGTCACTTCGTTTTAGGTGCGATTCTTGGAGGCAAAATGCAACAGGAAGAAAGGCTTGAACTAATAATGTAATTTCAAGAAAATTAATCTTAAGACCTCGACAATTCCATTGTATTATTGTATCCATTATCTGGGTAGTCGAATGGGGGAGATACTTGTTTTGCGAGTTGGTTTACTCCGCCCATCTGCGCTTGGTGATCGACTTGGGGGTAGTGTATCCATTTTGTCGCCCCAAATGGTCTCGTAGAATACGTCGTCGAGACTGCCGAATCTATTTTGGACCAGGACTGGATCCTTCGTAGATTTCGACGTGGGAGTACGGTCGATATTTTTATTTTCCTTAATTTGGGTATTTTTTTGTTGAGTTTTATTAGAATTATTTACTTTTTTTTGGGGACTGCTTGAAGAAGAGGTGGATGGTTTAGATTTATTAGTTGATGAAGATGTAGAGGTTTGAGTTGTTGAAGATTTCCGAGAAGATGATATAATTTTGTTAGAAGTTTCTACTGGTAGTCTAACAGGATCTTTTTGATCAATAGGCCAAGTGATCATTGTTTGCGTCTCGGTTGTAACATAGACGCGTTTGGTCACACTGGCATATGACGGTGTAGCAGTAGAGGAATTCCTCGCCGAATTGAACAGACGACGGGCCTCAGGGTAAGAGATGTTTTTTTCTATCTTTAATTTCTGAATTTCTTTCTCTTTTTTATAATGTTGACAGTCTTTTGATGAGGACATGTGGGCTTCACCACAATTAGCACATTTTGGATTGTTTGTGCAGGTAAAGCCCTCATGCCCTACTTCCGCACACTTAAAACAGATCAGTGTTCCTCTACACTGTCCCTTGCCGTGTCCAAACTTTTGGCATTTAAAGCAGCGCACCGGGTTCGGTATGTAGGCGCTGACTTTTACACTGTAAAGACCCATCTTGATTGACTGAGGGACAGTGGGAGTGTTGAAGCTCAACAGAAAGGTGTTCAGTTTAACTTGAACACCCTGTCTGTTGGCAATGAACCTTTTCACTTTCGTTACACCCTGAGGCTGTAATTCTTTGCAGATTTCCTCGTCAGTCAGTTCGGCGAGGTCATCGTCTCGGTAGTTAATAATTCCTTTGCTGGAGTTCAATGTCCTATGAGGTGAGGCCGAAATTTCCAAGTCAATAATTTTTGTTAGTTTTAAGTAGATTTGAGGACTGATGTTTTTTACTGCATTCAATCAGGAGACAACCAGATTTCATTTTGGTGACATTCTTCACTTCTCCTGCACAACCTTTCATTAATTTTTCAATAATGAAGGGAGATACTTTAGATAAGGGTTTACTGGGATCTTTACTTGATAAAACTATAAATCTGGACCAGTGATCTTCATCCACCATCTCTTCAAGGGGAAAATCATTTTTTCTTTTTTTTGGACCTAATTTCAATTGTGTTTGTGTAGCCATGATAAAAGAACGCGGTTCACCACCCTTGTCACCCACCCGCCACGGAGTGCCAACAGGGGCGATGCTTGGTCTCTGCGGATAACCAGCAGAAAGCATCAGGGGTTCCAAGGGTGGTATACTCAAATAGATGAATTTCCTAACGAACGCAAGATTCGTGCCAGAGTTAACTGGCGAAACAACCGTTCGAAACTCTATCTACTTGATTGACCCATGAGCCACCGCCTTCTTAACAGCTTGTAATTGAGAAAAACTTTGGTAGTAAGATTTACAAGATATGATCAAGTGATCAGAAGAATGATGACAAGCTTGTTAAGGGCTCAGCATGACCAGCCGATTGACCGAACCGGGTCCATCCGGTCTCCCGTCTAGTTGAAGTCAGGGCCAAAGTGGTGTATTGAAAATCAAACCCGCTGACCCGCACTAATGGATGCAGCAGAGAGTGATCTTTCAACCACCAGGATCCCTTCCTCCACCATCACGGGTTGCAACACACGGCAAACATGTCGCCTCTATAAAGCTGAGGAAGCTTTGCCCTTCAGCCACCGCCTTCTTTGCAAATCCTGTAAGGAAGCCGTCTATCAAATTGTATATATATTTCGTGAATCAGTTTGAAGGAAACTAATGTAATAGAGTAGCTTAAATGAGAAGGATTCACAAAGGGCAAGACGTGACATGCCGATTCATCGAAGTCAGGGCTAACTCGATTTCCCGTCTAGAAAAAGTAAGGGTTCAGTAAGTTATTGGGACCGTTTACCCGGCCTACTGAAATCCCGTCCTGTAATCGACACGGGTCGCAACACACGGCAAGTGTTGCCTCTGTTAGCAGACTCTTACTGCAGGCTGAGGAAGCCGTGGGCCTATTCTCCAGTGCCCCGGGGCCCACACGGGGTGCAGGCTGAGGAAGCCGTGGGCCTATTCTCCTGTGCCCCGGGTCCCACACGGGGTGCGGAGGAACAGAACCAACATCTTGAAACACGGAATCAACTCGATAATGTGCGCGAACAGCTAAACAGAGAAAAACAGGGAAGTAGGCCAGTTTTTCAGACGAGTGGTTTCAAAAATCTTAATAAACTACCAGAAGCTGTGATTAAAAACAAAGACAAGGAAATAAAACGTTTACGCGACCTAAATTCGAAACTTAAAACAGAAACTGATAGTCTAACAGGAACTAAACAACTTTACGCCGACAAGTTTGAGGAACGTCGACACCTCTTACGCAAAGTAAGATATCTGTATGACGAGCAAGTGATCGAGTCGGAACACTGGAGAGATATTTTTCATAAACTTTTTTGGAACGATATCACAATGGTTGTGACAAATTACACCAGACATTAGTTAAAGAATGGGAATTACAAAATCCAGACAAATCAGTTAAAAATAAAGATTCCGGACTGGTTCCAACAACAACTTTGGGAGTCTGGGTCAGACTCCAGTTGGGCCAGGGGGGGGGAGTTGTCATGGTGTAAATTTAACAACAGAATAACTTCAAGATTTATAATTTATGTCACCATTTGCATTCATTTTCTGAGATTATTGGATGTTCAACATTAATTGATTGATTGATTGATTGATTGTTGTTTAACGTCCAGCTAGCAATATTTCAGCTATATTCAGGACGTGAAAAGAATCATAATTTCATTATTAGAACTTCCAATCCTTAGGATTAAAACATGATCTCATACAATAATATGAGAGTATATACAGATAAAAAAGATAATTAAAACAATAAAATGTATGAAGCATAACAAATTCTCAGACATATTAAATTTTACAATACAAATTAATTTCTTTTAAAAACTTTAAAATTGTGTCGCCTGCGACAGTTTTAAATAAATTAAAATATGAATCTACACTATAGAAACGTCCCCGGATGTGTGCCACATCCACACAGTCCATTAAAACATGCTTAATGGTGTATGGGGTGTTGCATGGCACACATTCGGGTCGTGGCTCGTTATTTAAAATATAACTATGTGTCGTCCTGGTATGACCAAGACGACACCTGGTTAAAACCACTTGGTCTCTACGACTTTTATATGATTTAAAATTACTTTGATGCAGATGTGGTTGGATCTCGTGAAGTTTATTGTGAACTTCCAGATCCCAACCACTCTGCCATGTATTAAAAATATATTTTAAAATAAATGATTTAAAATCAGTGAAAGGTATTTTACAATTAATTATGTCATTATTTAAGGCATTCTTAGCTTCCCTGTCGAGGACTGTGTTTCCATGGATTCCCACATGACTGGGAATCCAGAAGAACACAACCTCTTTAAATAAAGTTGTCAGCGATTTATAAATTTGAATTATTTTTAAAATAAATGGATTTTTAATTTTAGAATTTTCAATTGCCTGAAGACATGACAAAGAATCGGAGCAGATAATAAATTTATTCTCATCTGACGAAGCAATAATTTTTATTGCAAGAAGGTTGACTGATTGTTTGATGTTTTACGTCCAGCAAGCAATATTTCAGCTATATTCAGGACGTGAAAATAAGAATTTTAATTATTTAAAGAATATCCATCCTTTATAAAACGTGGTCTAATATAATAATATGAGCATATATACAGATAAAAAGAAAACTAAAACACTAAAAAGTATTTAATATCACAATTTAAAATCCAATTAAATTTTTCTGTACAAGTTAATTTCCTTTAAAAACTGTAAAATTGTGTAGCCAGCGACAGCTGTAAATAAAGTCTTATAAGAATTAACAGAATAAAAACGTTCCCGAATGTGTGCCACGTCAACACAGTCCATCAAGACATGCTTGATGGTATATGGACAGTTGCATGGCACACAATCGGGTCTTGGTTCATTGTTTAAAATATAACTATGTGTCGTCCTGGTATGCCCAAGACGACACCTGGTTAAAACCACTTGGTCCCTACGACCTCTACAAGATTTCAAATTATGCATGTGCAGAAGTGGTTGGATCTCATGCAGTTTATTATGAACTTCGAGATCCCAACCACGCTGCCATAGATTAGAAATGTATTTAAAAATATATAATTTAAAATCAGTAAAAGGAATTTTACAGTTAATAATATCATTTTCTAAGGCAGCCTTAGCCTCCCTGTCCACGACTGTGTTTCCATGGATTCCCACATGGCTGGGAATCCAGAAAAATACAACCTCTTTACCCAATGTTTTCAAGGATTTGTAAATTTGGATGATTTTTAAAATAAATGCATTCTTTATTTTACAATTTTCAATTGCCTGAAGACATGACAAAGAATCGGAGCAGATAATAAATTTACTCTCATCTGACGAAGCAATAATTTTTAGTGCAAGAAGGATAGTTTGTGCTTCTGCACTAAATACAGAAGAAACGGAAGGAAGACAGCGAGTTTCAACACGCTCTCCAAAGACAGCGGCCGATGCAACTTTATCGCCGTCCTTCGATCCATCTATATAAATTGCAGAATGGTCAGTATAGTTAGATTTTATTTCTGCAAAGTGTTATTGAATAATTAAAGGGTTTGTGTCAGACTTTTGATGGTTTCTAAGGTCAAAAATAAATACCGGTTTGGGGTTTAACCATGGTGGGTTATGAGGAATTTCAATAGCAGCAATTTCATCTAAATTTATACCAGAATTTTTCAAATGAGGTTTTATTCTGATGCCAAAAGGCTGAATTTTGTTTGCATGCTTTTCAAAAATGTTTTGATAAAGAGGTTTGAAAACACAGTCGTGGGCGGGGTTGCCAGGATATGCCTTCAATTTGGTTGCATATTGTATACTTTACGCCGACAAGTTTGAGGAACGTCGACACCTCTTACGCAAAGTAAGATATCTGTATGACGAGCAAGTGATCGAGTCGGAACACTGGAGAGATATTTTTCATAAACTTTTTTGGAACGATATCACAATGGTTGTGACAAATTACACCAGACATTAGTTAAAGAATGGGAATTACAAAATCCAGACAAATCAGTTAAAAATAAAGATTCCGGACTGGTTCCAACAACAACTTTCGGAGTCTGGGTCAGACTCCAGTTGGGCCAGGGGGGGGGGGGAGTTGTCATGGTGTAAATTTAACAACAGAATAACTTCAAGATTTATAATGTATGTCACCATTTGCATTCATTTTCTGAGATTATTGGATGTTCAACATTAATCCTGTTTTGATATTTATTAGACATTAATCCGTTAATTGAACAATTGTCCGTTTACTCAGGTCAACAGGAACATTTCCGACAATCGTGACAGTAATTCGTTTAATTATTTTAATTGTAACATTGTATTGTGCTATTTGGTTTTTATTATGTTTATATATGTTTAATTTATAACTAGATCATTGTAAAAATTTTACAAGCAGTCTCGAAGTTACCTTTCTATAGGTAACACTTCCGACTTAAAATAAAAGTTCGAAACCAGAGAATATTCTTATATTTTAGAAGCCATAATCTAAGGGCGTAATTGGAGCAAAAATTCGTTACGACAGTTGGTGCAGAGTCCGTGGCGTGTTTTCTTCTTAGTAAACACACGTTCCTGATACCTCAAGCAACAAGCGATAATTCCCCAATTCATCTATTGACAACACAGAACGTAGAGACATGGAATACAGCTTACGACCACAATGGAAACCATGGAATTTCCGAATGTGTTATTTTCCATATTGTGGAAGGTGCGGAAATAAACATAAGTGGACATTATTCAAGGATGTGTGCAACACGAAATCCAAAATATATGAAAAGAATAACAACACCAATACAAAACTCAGATAAGAAAAAGAAACGAGACTACAAAAGACTACAAATATTTATTGACAAAAATAAACTTCTCCGAGAACTACCATTTTCCAATGTTAGAAGTAAGTCGTTTTTCAATTGTTTAGATAAGTCTCAATCCGTTAAATTGGAACTTAACTCTATCAAGGAGAAACTCAAGAAGCACAATGCCTTTAACAGAAATATGACTAGTAGTTATGAAAAACATGTACAGTTATTAGAAGACAAATTATCGAATTTAACTAAAACAGCAGAAAGTAAAATAAACGAATTTAAAGACCTCAAGGAAACATGAGAGCAAAGAACTCGCATGCTAGAGCAACAATTACAAACATTTCACTCGGATTCTTCGGAGTGTAATTAATTATTCTAAGGACAATGTCACAAAATATATCAAAAATATCAAACAGGTACAGCAAGAGTTGGACAGTTCAAACAATGTTATCAATATTTTATCCAAACGCTATCACCATAACAGTTTACTACATACATGTACTGCAGAAATAACAAAAGAAAGGGAAGAGAAACAACATTTAACTGTGCACCTACAACACCTTTCACAGCTAAAGGATCGAATAAAATGGTTAAACACAGAGAATGATGGCTTACGCGTAAGAACCCAACCACGTCAGTTCGTCCACACAACGTTTTAATAACATAGGAGGAAGATTTTATTTAGTGTTAAACGCGGGGAAGCGTTTTCCGGGGGGAGAGGCAAATATGACCGAGTAAAATATAGACAAAATTTGATGCATCAATATTTTAGTTATTTCCAGTATTTTTGTATATATTCTTTACAAGTTTTTAATCTTCTTTGAATTTAAACATTCCATTTTGGACTTGTAATTAACGAGTGACACATTTTACCTTTTATCTTCACTTGTGTAACATTAATCCAATTAGACATTATTGTGTTAAAATGTCTGACACTTTTTACCTGTAATTATCTTTCACTTATGCAACATTAATCCATTACAATGTTAATTATAAAGAAAATATGTAAATATTTTAATCATGTTAAACCATGTGTCAAATTGAATTCAGTATAATAGGTCATAATAGTTAACCTGTATAAATAGGATGTTAAAATATGTTTCGTCAGTTGGAATCAGAACTCTGTTACTGACATATCTACTATTATAAAATTAGTTTGTATTGGATCATTAAACTTTTTATCATATTTGAGTTTGAGAATCAACTCTTCCCCCTAGTAAGTTCCTCTGTTAAATGGGTATCCGACTAACTACAGTCATCGCCATTTATTGTCCGGCATCATCGCCTCATTCACCCGTCTCATCATTACGAGACACACTGATCAGCAAGAAGCCCTGGTCACAGTTAGTTGTATCGACAGTTTGTACAGTTTTGTATATAACAATTTATTTTCATTATTTTGAGAAATATTGCATTTAACATATTTTGTCTTCAGTTATTTTTTTGTTTTGTTTACGTGTCTTTCAAGTTTTATTTTATAACAAACAACAACAGGATATATTTATTTGTCTGAGAATTATCTTTAAATTAATTTTACTCTTTACTCTATTAGGCATGTAAATTCCATGACAGACTTCAATGTAATTTAACACCGACTGTCATGAAATAAGTGTTATGAATATTTAATTGATTGATTGATTGATGTTTAACGTCCAGCAAGCAATATTTCAGCTATATTCAGGACGTGAAAAACATAATGTTTAAATTAGTAGAACGTCATGCCTCCTTCTTATACTAAAACGTGATCTCATACAATATTGATTGATTGATTGATTGTTGTTTTACGTCCAGCAAGCAATATTTCAGCCATATTCAGGACGTGATACTTAGAACAAATTAACTTATTTGATTATAAACAACCGTTTTATATCCCTCCCTTAATACTAAAACAAGATCTCATACAATAGTATGATAATATACATATAAAAATTTAATTAAAACAATAAAAAGTATCCAATATCACCATTAGCAGTATACTAAAATTTTGCTATACAAGTTAATTTCTTTTAAAAACTTTAAAATTGTGTCGCCTGCGACAGTTTTAAACAAATTAAAATAAGTATCTACAGTATAGAAACGTTCCCGAATGTGGGCCATGTCCACACAGTCCATCAAGACATGCTTGATTGTGTATGGACAGTTGCATGGCACACACTCGGGTCGTTGCTCGTTATTTAAAATATAACTATGAGTCGTCCTGGTATGACCAAGACGACATCTGGTTAAAACAACTTGGTCTCGAAGACTTCTAAAACAACTAAAATTATTTTTGTGCAGTAGTGGCTGGATCTCATGAAGTTTATTATGAACCTCTAGATCCCAACCACTCTGCCACAAACGAGAAATACGTTTAAAAATAAGTGCTTTAAAATCAGTAAAAGGTATGGCACAATTAATTATATCGTTATTCAAGGCCTTTTTGGCCTCCTCGTCCACGACCGTGTTCCCATGGATCCCCACATGACTTGGGATCCAGAAAAACATAACTTCTTTACCTAAAGCTACAAGGGATTTGTAAATTTGAACAATTTTTAAAATATAAGGATTCTTAAATTTGAAGTTTTCAATAGCAAGAAGACATGACAGAGAATCTGAGCATATCATAAATTTGTGCTCCTCTGACGAAGCAACTATTTTCATCGCAAGAAGAATAGCTTGCGCCTCAGCAGTAAATACAGATGAGGCAGACGGGAGACGACGAGTTTCAACACGCTCTCCGAAGACAGCGGCTGAAGCAACTTTATCTTCGTCTTTTGACCCATCAGTATAAATAGTACTATAGTCAGGGTAACAAGATTTAATTTCTGCAAAATGTTGCTGTATAATTAATGGGTTTGTGTCAGATTTTCTATGTTTTCTTAGATCATAAATAAATAGTGGCTTGGGGTTTAACCAGGGAGGGTTATGTGGAATTTCAATTGCAGCAATTTCATCTAAATTTATACTTGAATTCTCCAAATGAGATTTAATCCGCAGGCCAAAAGGTTGAATTTTGTTTGGATGCTTTTCGAAAATGTTCTGATAAAGAGGTTTGAAAACACAGTCGTGGGCGGGGTTGTCGGGATAAGCCTTTAATTTGGTTGCATATTGCAAAGCGAGCTTTATTCTTCTTTGATACAAAGAAGGCTCGTTTGCTTCTACATACAAACTATTTACAGGTGTGGTTTTAAATGCTCCAAGGCATAGTCGCAATCCTTGATGGTGTATAGTATCAAGGATTTTGACATATGACTTGCGAGCAGAACCATAAATAAAACAACCGTAATCCAATTTCGATCGAACCAGCGATCTATATAGATTGAGTAAAACATCGCATTCAGCACCCCAGTCGGTGCTGGATACGACTTTTAAAATATCTAATGCTTTAATGCATTTATTTTTTAACATTTTGATATGGGGAAGAAAGGTTAGCCTTGAATCAAAAATGAGACCAAGAAAAGTGGTTTCTTTTACAATTTTGATAGGATTATTATATAATTTTAATTCAGGATCAGGATGCATCTTACGTTTATTACAAAAATGCATCCCAACAGTTTTTGCAGTGGAGAATTTAAAACCATTCTCCATTGCCCATTTCTCTATTCTATTTAAACACAACTGCAGCTGACGTTCGATATTATTCATATTTTTCCCTCGGTAACATATGAGGAAGTCGTCAACATATAGAGAACCATCAATATTATCTTTTAAAACTTGAGCAAGGCTATTAATTTTAATACTAAATAAAGTGACAGAAAGGATGCTGCCCTGAGGAACACCCATTTCCTGTATAAAAGGGTCAGATAACGTAGAATTGACCCTAACTTTAAATTCTCTGTCAGATAAAAAGTTTGAGATAAAGGTAGGAAGTCTACCTTTCAACCCCATATCAAAAAGATCTTTTAAAATACCATATTTCCATGTTGTGTCATATGCTTTTTCTAAATCGAAAAAGATGGACACAACATGTTCGTTTTTGGCAAATGCGTTTCGAATATATGTTTCGAAACGCACCAGATGATCAATAGTACTATGACCATGTCTGAATCCACACTGGATATTCGAGATTAGGTTTTTCGATTCTAAAAACCAGACAAGGCGATCGTTGATCATCCTTTCCATGGTTTTACAAAGACAGCTTGTGAGGGCTATAGGCCGATAGTTGGACGCTTCCGAGTGATCTTTTCCTGGTTTTGGAATAGGCACAACAGTGGCCATTTTCCAAATAGATGGTAAGTCACCCGTTTCCCAAATGTTGTTAAGATTGATTGATTGATGTTTAACGTCCAGCAAGCAATATTTCAGCTATATTCAGGACGTGAGCAATTTTATAAATTGATGATGTTTAATAATTAGAAAGTTGGCATAGAAACAACCCTGTCGAAATATAGTAAAACTGTAATCTCACACAATAGTATGAGGGTATATACACATAAAAATAACGTGATTAAAATAATAAAATATGAAATAACAGCATAGTTATGATACAAGATTATATTTTATTATACAAATTAATTTCTTTTAAGAACTGTAGAATTTTGTCGCCAGCGACAGTTGTAAACAAATTAAAGTAAGAATCCACAGTATAAAAACGTTCCCGAATGTGGGCCACGTCCACACAGTCCATCAAGACATGCCTGATTGTGTATGGACAGTTGCATGGCACACACTCGGGTCGTTGATCGTTATTTAAAATATAACTATGAGTCGTCCAGGTATGACCAAGACGACACCTGGTTATAACAACTTGGTCTCGACGACTCCTAAAACAATTAAAATTATTTTTGTGAAGTAGTGGCTGGATCTCATGAAGTTTGTTATGAACCTCTAGATCCCAACCACTCTGCCACAAACGAGAAATATATTTAAAAATTAATGCTTTAAAATCAGTAAAAGGTATGGCACAATTAATTATATTGTTATTCGAGGCCTTTTTGGCCTCCTCGTCCACGACTGTGTTCCCATGGAGTCCCACATGACTTGGGATCCAGAAAAACACAACCTCTTTACCCAGAGCTACAAGGGCTTTGTAAATTTGAATAATTTTTAAAATATTAGGGTTCATAACTTTGAAGTTTTCAATAGCAAGAAGACATGACAGAGAATCGGAGCAGATAATAAATTTGTGCTCGTCTGACGAAGCAACTATTTTCATTGCAAGAAGAATAGCTTGCGCCTCAGCAGTAAATACAGATGAGGCAGACGGGAGACGACGAGTTTCAACACGCTCTCCGAAGACAGCGGCTGAAGCAACTTTATCTTCGTCTTTTGACCCGTCTTTATAAATAGTACTATAATCAGGATAACACGATTTAATTTCTGCAAAATGTTGTTGTATTATTAAATGGTTTGTGTCGGACTTTTTATGTTTTCTTAGATCATAAATAAATACTGGTTTGGGGTTTAACCAAGGAGGATTATGTGGAATTTCAATAGCAGCAATTTCATCTAAATTTATACCAGAGTTGTTCAAATGAGGTTTTATTCTGATTCCAAAAGGTTGAATTTTATTTGGATGTTTTTCAAAAATATTTTCGTAAAGAGGTTTGAAAACACAGTCGTGGGCCGGGTTGCCAGGATACGCCTTCAATTTGGTTGCATATTGCAAAGCGAGCTTAACTCTTCTTTGATACAAAGAAGGCTCGTTTGCTTCTACATATAAACTATTTACAGGTGTGGTTCTAAAAGCTCCAAGATATAGTCGCAATCCCTGATGGTGTATAGTATCAAAGATTTTGACATACGACTTGCGAGCAGAACCATAAATAAAGCAACCGTAATCCAATTTCGATCGAACCAGCGATCTGTAAAGATTCAGTAAAATATCGCACTCAGCACCCCAGTCGGTACTGGATACGACTTTTAAAATATCTAATGCTTTAAGGCATTTATTTTTTAACATTTTGATATGGGGTAGAAAGGTTAGCCTAGAATCAAATAAGAGACCAAGAAAAGTAGTTTCTTTTACAATTTTGATAGGATTATTATATAATTTTAATTCGGGGTCAGGATGCATCTTTCGTTTATTACAAAAATGCATCCCAACGGTTTTTGCAGTGGAGAATTTAAAACCATTCTCCATTGCCCATTTCTCTATTCTATTTAAACATAACTTCAGTTGACGTTCAATATTATTCATGTTTTGTCCTCGGTAACATATGAGGAAGTCGTCAACATAAAGAGAACCATCAATATTATCTTTCAAAACCTGAGCAAGGCTATTAATTTTGATACTAAATAAAGTGACAGAAAGGATGCTTCCCTGAGGAACACCCATTTCCTGTTCAAAAGGGTCAGATAAAGTACAATTGACCCTAACTTTAAATTCTCTGTCAGATAAAAAGTTTGAAATAAAGGTAGGAAGTCTACCTTTCAACCCCATATCAAAAAGATCTTTTAAAATACCATATTTCCATGTTGTGTCATACGCTTTTTCTAAATCGAAAAAGATAGACACAACATGCTCATTTTTTGCAAAGGCGTTTCGAATATACGTTTCGAAACGTACAAGATGATCTAGGGTACTTCGCCCTTGTCTAAAACCACACTGAATATTAGAAAGTAGATTGTTGGATTCTAAAAACCAGACAAGGCGATCATTGATCATCCTTTCCAGGGTTTTACAAAGACAGCTTGTGAGTGCTATAGGCCGATAGTTGGACGCTTCCGAGTGATCTTTTCCTGGCTTTGGAATAGGCACAACAGTGGCCATTTTCCATATAGATGATAAGTCACCCGTTTCCCAAATGTTGTTAAGAAGATTCAGAAGGCATTGGAGAGAAGATTGTGGCAGATGTTTGAGAAGTTAGCAATGGATGTCATCTGGACCACATGCTGTGTTGTGAGATTTGTTCAAAGAAGTTTTTAGCTCTTCCAAAGAAAAAGGTGTATTGAAATCTTCCAAATTTTTTGACTGGAAATTAAGCTTTGATTTTTCTTTTTGAATTTTGATCCGCTGAAATGTGGGATGATAATTTTCAGCAGAGGAGTGTGTTGCAAATGTTTCGGCCAGTTTATTTGATATGTCTGACTCTGATGTTAACAAGTCTTGTCCATCCTTTAAATGATGGACATTTGCTTTACTGTTTTTACCTTTAATTTTACGAATCATGTTCCAAATTTTATTCATGGGGGTATGGTTATTCAGTTTAGAAACAAAGTTACGCCAAGAAGTGCGTCGTCTTTGTTTCGTTACCCTGCGAGCTTTCGCTCGAAAAATTCGGAAATGGTTAAGATTATTTTGAGTTGGGTGTTTATTAAAGCGTCGTTCGGCTTTTTTCCGGTCTTTAATAGCGTCCTCACAGCTGTCATCGAACCATGGTTTACTAGGATGTTTTGGATTTGTCGAGGTCTTAGGAATTGTTTCATCAGCAATTGAAATAAGTGTTTCATTGAATTTTAAAATTGGATCAGAAACAGCTTCAAAAGCATCCGACTTGAGTCGCTCTATACAGAGTTGTTCAAATAGAGGCCAATTGGCCTTGCCAAATTTATACCGAGCGACTCGTTCTGCGTTTGACGAGTGTAAAGATTCCAAGATAATGGGAAAGTGATCACTGCCACAGAGATCGTCATGGACTTTCCATGAGAAATCGGGCAACAGAGAAGGATCTGCTATCGTTAGATCAATAGCCGAGTATGATCCATTCCCAGGATGTAAATATGTATTAGTTCCATCATTAAAAATGCACAGATCTTCCTGATTCATTAAGCTTTCAATAATTTTACCTTTATCGTTGATTGTGTTACTGCCCCATAAAGGGTTGTGTCCGTTGAAGTCCCCAAGTAATATATAAGGGACCGGAAGCTGATCAGTAAGATGTTTCAACTGATTTAAATTTAATGAAGAATTTGGAGGGATATACACAGAGCATAAAGTAATTGTTTTGTCTAAAGAAATTCTAACAGCAACCGCCTGAAGATCAGTGTTGAGATCTACAGGGCTATGTAGAACTTGATCTTTTACAAGAATGGTAGAGCCGCCAGCAGCTCTATCATTCTCGTCTACATATGTGCTGTATAAAGAGTAGTTTTTTAAAGATATGTTATCACTTTGTTTTAGGTGGGATTCTTGAAGGCAAAATGCAACAGGAAGAAAGGCTTGAACTAATAAAGTAATTTCAAGAAAATTAATCTTGAGACCTCGACAATTCCATTGTATTATTGTACCCATTATGGTCTGCGAATAGGGGAATAGTTGACAGTTTTTTTGGGGCTATTCCGCCGGTTTCTGCTGGGGGATCTACTTTTAGATCCAGTATCTGGGGGTAATGTATCCATGGGATCGCCCCAGATAGTAGTGTCTAGATTATCTAGACTTCCAAACCTGTTGTGGACCTTGATGGGATCCCGCACCAGTTTTGGAGTTCGATCTCCTTTTTGATTTGAGTTTTTATTTGAGTTAGAAGAATTTAAATTGGAGTTGGTATTTTTTGAATTTTTGTTGGGGCTGCTTGAAGATTTGGTTGAGGATTGAGATGGTGCCGAAGACGTAGCAGATTGAGAGGGTACTGAAGACGTAGCAGTTTGAGAGGGTGCTGAAGACGTAGCAGTTTGAGAAGATGAAGATTTTCGTGAAGATTTAATGATTTTGTCTGTTATTGTAACTGGTAATTTTGAAGGTTCCTGTTTGTCAATAGGCCAGGTGATGATTGTCTGCGTTTCAACTGAAGTGAGAACGCGTTTGGCCACACTGGCGTATGACGTTGATGCAGGAGACGAGGGATTATTCATGGTATTATACAGACGACGAGCCTCAGGGTATGAGATGGTCTTTTCAGTTTTTAATTTTTTTATTTCTTTTTCTTTTTTAAAGTGTTGACAATCCTTGGATGAGGACATGTGGGCTTCACCGCAATTGGCACACTTTGGAGTTTTAGTGCAGGTAAAGCCCTCATGTCCTTCTTCTGCACATTTAAAACAAACCAGGTGACCTCTGCACTGTCCCTTTCCATGACCGAATTTTTGACACTTAAAGCAGCGCACCGGGTTGGATATGTATGCGCTGACTTTAATTTTGTAGATACCAATCTTGATTGAATCGGGGACAGTGGGTGAATTGAAATTCAACAGAAAGGTGTTCAGTTTTACCTGAACACCCTGTCTGTTAGCAATAAATCTTTTCACTTTTGTTACACCCTGAGGCTCTAGTTCTAAACAGATTTCATCATCTGATAATTCCGAGAGATCATCACCTCGATAGCGAATAATC
This sequence comes from Limnoperna fortunei, assembly GCA_944474755.1. Lineage (NCBI taxonomy): Eukaryota > Metazoa > Mollusca > Bivalvia > Mytilida > Modiolidae > Limnoperna > Limnoperna fortunei. The sequence continues at coordinate 52,792,450 of OX104119.1, read as the reverse complement.
CCTTGACTCGAGTTTAACGTTCTGTGGGGTGAGCTTGTTATCTCTAAATCTACAATTTTGGAAAGTTTGAGTAAATTCAGCGATTGGTGTTTTCTACTGCATTCTATTAGCATGGAACCGGACTTCATTTTGGTGACGTTTTTAACGTCTCCTGAACAACCCTTGATAGATTTTTCAATGATGAATGGAGATACTTTTGCCAAAGGTTTTGTTGGGTCTTTACTAGATAATACAATAAATTTAGGCCAACTTTCTTCTACAACCAAATCTTCGAGAGGAAAATCATTTTTTCTTTTTTTTTGGACCTTTTTGTGTTAAAGGGGGTGTTTCGGAAGCCATGATTAGAAAATTGCGGTTCACCACCCTTGTCACCCACCCGCCACGGAGTGCCAACATGGGCGATGCCTAGAGTCTGCGGATCTCCAGCAGAAAGCATCAGGTGTTCCAAGGGTGGTATACTCAAACAGACGAATTTCTCAATGAACGCATGCCTCGTGCCCGGGGTTACCTGGCGAAACAACCGTTCGAAACTCTGTCTACTTGATTGACCCATGAGCCACCGCCTTCTTAACAGCCTGTTACTGAACAACTTTTGTAGCAAGATACACAAGATAAAATCAAGTGACAAGAAGAATGACGACAAGCTTGTTAAGGGCTCGGCATGACCAGCCGATTGACCGAACCGGGTCCATCCGGCCTCCCGTCTAGTTGAAGTTAGGGCCAAAGTGGTGTATTGAAAATCGAAACCCGCTCACCCGCACTAATGGATGCAGCAGTGAGTGATCTCTCAACCACCAGGATCCCTTCCTCCACCATCACGGGTTGCAACACACGGCAAACATGTCGCCTCTATAAAGCCGAGGAAGCTTTGCCCTTCAGCCACCGCCTTCTTTGTGAATCCTTAAAGGAAGCTGTCTATCAACTGGTTAATACATTTCATGGAATAGTTTGAAAAGAAATAAATGTAATAGAAAAGGTAAAATGAGAAGGATTCACAAAGTGCAAGACGTGACATGCCGATTCATCGAAGTCAGGGCTAACTCGATTTCCCGTCTAGAAAAAGTAAGGGTTCAGTAGGTTATCGGGACCGTTTACCCGGCCTACTGAAATCCCGTCCTGTAATCGACACGGGTTGCAACACACGGCAAGTGTTGCCTCTGTTAGCAGACTCTTACTGCAGGCTGAGGAAGCCGTGGGCCTATTCTCCTGTGCTCCGGGGCCCACACGGGGTAATATTTAATTGAACTATTGTTATATAGAAGGATTATACAATTTTGCTAAAGGTGTCAATTAGCAGGATTAGGACTTTTTACAAACCTAATTCTTGCATGGGGGGAAAGGAAATCCGAAACGAAATTACGATTCTTACACGTTGCCTTAAAGATAATCGTAGTCCTCAAATTTTTATTGGTTATTATTTTAATTTGATAAATAGTCCGCAGGGAGGTAAAGGCTGTTTTGCGTTTGTGCAATCAGAAATTTGCGCCAAGTAGCAAACATACAAGATGGGTTGTAACTACAAACAAACAAAAAGATTCAATTTATATAAATGTTGGACTTATCTTTATGGTTGAGCTACAGAATGTTTTTCATATAAAAATTTTTTCGATGTCATCGTATGATCACGTGACCACAAAATGGATACTTCAATTTTCCTTAACAGTTTTGGTTCAGGTTACTTGCCAAGTCGTTTATCATGCAATGAAATTTGAATCGAAAGATGGTTTCTTATATTTTCTGAAAACTAATACTGGAGCATGTAATTATATATAACATGCCAACTTTTATACACTAGTTACACACTAGCGAGTAAATGTGTGGATTATTGTATTAATACATGTATTTTAGGCTTGCAGTAAAAATATGTAGACATTTTACTTTATCAGATATATACATCAATACAAATAGTTAACGATAATAACCTTAACTTTTGACATTTAATGATGCAACTCAACGAAAAGTGAGCTTATGTTAACATTAAAACGTTCAAGTGATCGTGGAATAAAAGGGAGATAAGAAAAACGATTATTCCAAACACGGCGCAATATTTGAAATCGAACACTTTCAAAACTTACCGATAACTTATTATTTTGCCCAATTTCATGTTATTTAAATCATAATTATAAAGCTGTTATTTGTTTATATGGCCATGCGTATATAGCGTTCAACACACCAACTGCTACCGCCTGCGTGACGCGTTATTTTTGTCAGGGATATTACAGACCGTCTCCCTGTTTATAGGTAATATTCATTTGATAAAAAGTATCTATTTATGACACATATCAGACACAAACATAGTCATTATTTTGGCTTTATTATTATAGTTTGCCCCATGGCAAAGATGACTAAACAGAAAGTTGGGGGATGCCACTGTAGTTGTTACATTAACTTTGTTCTGTAAGTGTAAATTGGTTGCAAGTTCTTTTGTGCCTGCTTCAACTGTTGAAGGTTTTACCATTCTCTGTACTAAATGCTGTACTGAATTCCCCTACTTTGTTGTATTCATCAACATCTCATGTACAATGAGAATAAAATGTAAGAAAAAATATGTCCCGATATACTATTTAATCCTGATTGCATTTGTAAAATTTAATATTTAGTTTTTCAACGTGGACATAAATATTTAGACTTCACCAAATTAGACAGGTCCCTTCCCATCAAATGGTAGTCCACCTACAATACAATCAAAATGTAAATTTGTTAGTCTCTTCATATACACAACTGCAATTGGTTCCAGGCGATAAATTTGGATTTTTTCATGAACATAAACATGACTTGCTGATGCATTTTTTAAATCTGTATTATATAGTGTAGAGATATAAATTATCAAAAAACATTTCTTAAACATGATGCAATAAACAACTGTAAATTAGATTTGTAAATTTAACACATTCAACGATGTGTTGTCTCATGGCAATGTAGCAAGATGAAGAAAAATTTGTGCAAACACAATATTCAGATTTTTCATTATTTTTTTTTTAAAAAAACTCGCTTGCACCATAATTATTTAAAACTTTGTCTAGTTCTAAATCCTCCATCAAATTTTAAAACACATCATGGATATCAGCTGTATATTTGTGGCTGGGTAATAGCTAGGTCACATGACTTCTAATTATCCATATTAATTGCCAAGCAAAATATGCTCACTATTAAAGATTTGCTTTGTCAAATAATTGTACATGTATGTATCTTTGTCAGCACAAATTTGAAACTAATGACCCTGGGAGAAAATCTAATTCTTGAATTTCTACACTGGAATCTATTTCATATCTATATTCTGAAATGTATTCCTCGCTTCCTCTCTTCTAAACTGCTCAACCTTAAAAAAAACAAACAACCTACTTGATAAAATAATTCATCTAATAAAAAGTTGGGTGCAGTTCTAATATAACGTCAAGTTAACATAAACTGATCAACCAGTCCAATTTCTGGACAAAAGCCAGTTAATTTGACCACTTTAACTGGATAGTCTTTTTCCAGACCTCTGCTATACATACTGTCAAATTCTCTGCTTTTGGAATAGTAAACAAAAACAATCCAAATCTCTGCTTTTGTCAAATTGTCAAAAATGGTCCAAATACATGCTTTTGTCAATTTGACACATAGGTCTAATTCATATTGCATACATAATATTACTCCGGAGACATTAGCAATGCAATAAAAAACCATACTTCACATAAAATAACTTACAAGACCTTTGAAATGCACTTAAAAACCATAATTGACAACAAAATTAATCTATAGACCTTAGCTATGCAATTAACAACCATATTTCACATATAGAATCAAATCATATACTTCAGCGATGCAATTATTAAAACTTAAACATAAACAGTCAATCTAGAGTCAATTTCAGCAACCATGTCACACATATAAAATGCACCAAAAACTATGTTATATAATCATATACTTGTAAAATCAATCCTGGGTACTAAGCCATGCAATTAAAAACCATATTGCACATATAAAATTAATCCTGAGACCTAAGCCTTGCATATAAAAAAGTATTTCACACATAAACTCAATTCATTCTCAAGACCCCCGAGATGAAATGAAAAACCCACATTGCACATACCAGTATAAAAAATATAAATATTAAATGTGGATGTTGCAAAATAGAAATTATGACACAGACATAAGGTTTATTACAGGAGAATTTTGTAGCAAATTTTGAGAAGGCCAGCATAAAGAAACATATATTGGACGATATATCACATCACAGAGATAATTTGGGAGTAATGAGGTTTAAAATATAGACCCTGGGACAAGAGTACTGTTATAAAAGCAAGACTCCAAAAAACATGTTTTTTTTTATTATGACAAAATTTTGAGACTTATTTATTTAAAACCATATATATCTTGTTAATTTTTGAATTATTGTAGTTGAAGTTTAGGAGTGATACTGAAGAATTTATCTAATAATTATAAAGGAATCTTGAGCACGATTTTTAATGTGTTTTACAATAAAGGACTGTATACATTACAACTCAACATTTAACGGTCCTCAATAAAGTGTACATACATTTGTGGCTTTGTTTTGTTTTTTTCGGGCGGAGGGGGGGGGAGGGGGAAGTATCTATAATCAAGTCTAAATATGGAAATTGTTCAGTGGATATTTTATAATTCTCGCAAAAACATACATATAGTTACTTTACGGGTTTGTTACATATTCATATACAATTTTGGTCGAAAAATACTGTTTTTAGTAGAGACATGTACCGCCGTAATTTCCCCGAGCACGTTGTTGATGACAGCTCTTAAAGAATATTAAGAACAATATAATTATACCGATGGAAACTTTTCATAGACATACCTTAGTGTTCATTTCATTGTTTTATATTTCGTATGGCATATGTGGTAATAACACTATTAAGATGATTTTCACTAACACGCCAAGTGGCGATGCAAGAATCTGTTGAACGTTGACGTTACCGGAAGCTGCAGTAGTTTATGTGGTTTTCTCATTAATAAAGTTCAACAAGGCGACATTAGAATAAAAAGAAATGTTATTTAACCTGATCCCAGAAAAAAAAACAAAATGCATACTTTAATATAATGACAACATTTCGAGGGGAGATAACTCGGTATTATAAGCATGTTTCACATTTTGTTAACAGCAAATTAAAAAGGGCACCATTTATACAAGGTAAAACCAAAAGTCATATTTACATAAATCATATCCAGACTACATAAGACTTTTTCAGTATAATGTTATTTGATGGTTATCAAATCTACTTGCACATAATTTTGAAATTTTGGATAGCAAGCAGACACGAGAGGGAATCCGAGCAGATAATAAATTTAAACTCGTCTGACGAAGCAACTTTTTTCATGGCAAGAAGAATAGCTTGCGCCTCAGCAAAGTGTTGTTTAATAATAAAAAGGTTTGTGTCAGACTTTTTATGGTTTCTAAGATCAAAAATAAATACCGGTTTTGGATTTAACCATGGTGGGTTATGTGGAATTTCATAGCAGCAATTTCATCTAAATTTATACCAGAGTTGTTCAAATGAGGTTTTATTCTGATACCAAAAGGTTGAATTTTATTTGGATGTTTTTCAAAAATATTTTCGTAAAGAGGTTTGAAAACACAGTCGTGGGCCGAGTTGCCAGGATACGCTTTCAATTTGGTTGCATATTGCAAAGCGAGAATAATTCTTTCATACAAAGAAGGCTCGTTTGCTTCTACATACAAACTATTTACAGGTGTGGTTCTAAAAGCCCCAAGAAAGTCGCAATCCCTGATTGTGTATAGTATCAAGGATTTTGACATATGACTTGCGAGCAGAACCATAAATAAAGCAACCGTAATCCAATTTCGATCGAACCAGCGATCTATAAAGAGCCAACATTCTGATACCAATGGACCCAACATAGGTCGAAGATTTACGGGTGAAAGCTTGTCGGGCCGAAACAGCAATTGTTGTCACCAGGGTGAAACCTATGGAGGAAGTTGTGGCAACTTATTTCGGCAGTTCCCAATATGGAAGCCAGCTTCTCCAGACTAACCAGCAATCTAGCTGCTTCCATTCGTGCAGTAACAAACTAAGAACGTTTCACACAAAACAAGCAAACATTTGGATCCAATATTCACAAAATGGACTTGAACTAACTCCAACCACTGCACGTGTGTATCAAAATAATAGTGATCTCACAATATAATGCCCAGAACACCAAAAAATAATCTCTGCTTGTTCGTATTGCATTATAAACATTCCTTGCAGATGCGCCTTGACGTCTAAAACACGTCTTCAAAAGCAAACATTTCTCTGCGGTGCATCCAGTCAATTTAGCATTACTCTCACAATTTTTGTATAAGGCTCTAAACAACCTTGTTGGCGACACACCCTTTCAAAAACCTGTCACATTACAAATTTCAACATTTACACCCACAACATTAGCAGTAAACTGGCAGGTTATAAATTACAACATCTAAATTTAAAAAAGATGGCACAGGCAGCAAAAAAAGGATCAGATTATTTTTAAAACTTTAACTGAGCCATTGATTACAGGCGATATCGATCTTAAACCTAGCTGGCCAGACACTACCGCTATATAAGTATTTGTTGCTTTAGGTATTGCAACACTCACAATATTCATGTGCTTATATTTTTTTTTAAATTAGGCATATAGCCACTGCAATGTTCATACTGCAACAGGTCTCTAAAACAAAGGGCCAAACAGTACATTTATCTTTCATGAAGAAACCACTAAAGTTGGGTCAAGTACAAATATAATTGATGTAATTTCTTCTGAATTTTCATGGGTACATGCATTGATTGTAACAAACATTTTGGTTTTAATGTTACTGTTTATTACTGTAATATATTTATGTAGATCAAGAAAACAATCTGGTACTAGAATAGTACTTGAGATAACTTCTGGGAGCAATTGTGTAATCATCCCAAGTACATCATTATCTTTGTGTCCATCTTATTGGCAGTTTTCAAACCGTTTCGTTCAAGAATTGCGTTTATCTGCATTTCCAGTTTTTACTATGTGGTCAAACTTTAAAACAAATTGACAAAACAGTCTATTGCAGTACCAACCTACAAAGGAATAGATATTTTAACTTGGTACAAACTGCGTACTATTCTTCGGCAGCCATTTTGTGCATACGTTTTGCTAGCGCACAATGGTTTTTCATCCATTTTAGTAATGATCACAGTGACCATTCTTGTTTGTATCCATCATTGTAACAAATTTAATGCCAACCTGACGATTATATTCTAGTTATGATATATACTACCAATTGTCTAATAATACTTAAGTATCAGTGTAATATATTTACTTCTCTTTTAGTATTTTCTACTTTTATAAATTTACATGGTTTATCTTTGCATTGAGTTAATAATCACACTAAGATTTTGTAAATGTATTTTTTTAGCTTTGGCGGCCCAAAGCCAGTGAAGCCATGGGGGAGTTGTCGTATTGACAATTTGTACATTTTTGTATATAGCAATTTATTTTCATTATTTTGAGAAATATTGCATTTAAAATATTTTGTCGAAGTCATCTTCGTCTACGTGTCTTTCAAGTTTTATTTAATAACAAACAACAACAGGATATACTTATTTGTCTGAGAATTATCTATTAATTAATTTTACTCTTTACTCTATTAAGAATGTAAATTCCATGACAGACTTTAATGTAATTAAACACCGGCTGTCATGACATCAGTGTGATGAATATTTAATTGAACTATTGTTATTTAGAAGGATTATACAATTTTGCTAAAGGTGTCAACTAGCAGGATTAGGACTTTTTACAAACCTAATTCTTGCAGGCGGGGAAAGGAAATCCGAAACGAAATTACGATTCTAACACGTTGCCTTACAGATAATCGTAGTCCTCAAATTTTTATTGGTTATTTTTTTAATTTGATACAAGAAGTCCCAAATATTCTTCTTTTAAAAATTGCGGCACAGCGTCACTTATTACTTGCTTGCCGTCAATTAAAGACTTAAAAGTTTTCAAGTTTTATTTTTCCTATATTGCAGGTATGTTACTATTATGTTACAATTTTTCATTAATGAATATTGTATCAGTTACTTGTAGGCTTATTTAAATGTTTACTTTGTTTTAAAGAAAATATAGAATATTAAGTTTAACTGTAAGTAAAACGATTTTTGGTCAGGGGAGATAGCTCAGTATTATAAGCATGTTTCACATTTTGTTAATAGCCAATTTAACAGGGCACCATTTATACAAGGTAAAACCAAAAGTCATATTTACATAAATCATATCCAGACTACATAAGGCTTCTTCAGTATAATGTTATTTGATGGTTATCAAATCTACTTGCACATAAATTCAAATGTATTGTTTTCCTTTTTTTTTGGTTCAAAGTGTAAACATGTCTATGGTTCTTATATGATAAAGGCAGTCACGCAATATTTGTTCATTATTATAATTTATCATTCACACGGCCAACCCGTTATTGGGCTGAAGACCATGCTACCATGTTAATTTACATTATATCTTAAGAAATTGTTCTATTACAATGTAATGTATAGTGAATGCCATTTATTTTTTTGTTTATATTGTTGACTTATTACTTGCTTGCCGTCAAGTAGACTTAAAACTTTACAATTTTTATTTTTCCTATATTGCAGCCGCAACCAAAGACATTGTCATTTTGTTGCCTTCGGCCGTGCTAATACACACTGGAAAAATACCAGTGGCCAGATTCCCCAAATTACGACTATTGGTGTGTTGGTATTTATATACAATAAAATCAACACGTTATATAAATGTGACAGCGGAAAATGGCAATAGTGTATATTATTCACTAGTTGGACTATAGTTTCTATTTATTTCGTGTTTTTATTATTTCGGACATGTGAACGCCAAGAATATTAAATATTTTGTACTTAATTATTTGAAGACCAAACATTTGATTAATTAGCAAATAGTTATGTTACTATACATTATTCAATTATCTTTTAATCCTACCTATGTATGCTCTACACGTGAGACAACTTTCTAGAAATTATGTTTATTGGTTCAAATGAACTTATCTGTTTTTATAATTATTTTATGTTAAATTATAATCTTGTACACAGTGTCAAAAGACAATTAGTTTATCAATCAGTTTTATCAGTTGTATCTTTAGTGACATTAATCCTTTCTGCAATTAAAACTTTGTGTTAAACTAATTATATAGGCTTTGTAGATTTATATTGTTATATTCTTTGAGCGCTTATTGTATCTTTTTTTCGCCGTCACTTAATTGTTACCTAATGTTAATTCTTGAAGTTAATTAAGTTAGATATATGTATGTACGGTGACATTAATCCTTTTATTTCTAATGTTAATCTTTAATCCTTAAATTTATGTTTTTCTCAGTTGTATTGTTATGTCATGTTACATGTTTTGTTTATAATGTAACGGCTGAACTGAAGTTTAGACTTCAGTCGGAGTCATGCTTTCAACCTGACAATATCCGATAAGTAACGAGTAGAAAGAAATAAATTCCATTCTGAAAATCTGTATTGTGTTGATCATCGCTCTACCAGTCTGTGAGTTAGTTCCGCCAGTAGTATCAGTTTCAAGACAGGTGATAGCGTTAGTCACTGTCGTCGTTTCGGCATCTTCGCCTCCAGTTGTAGTCGTATATCGTATCGTATATATAATATAATCGTATTCTATCGTAACATCAACGTTGTAACACTGTTACATATAATCCGCAGTGGTCAATCTTGAAATCTGTCAACAGTGTCACCATTATTGTATCGGTTTCGTGTTTAAAACTGATCATTATAGATACGTGATGCAAGTTATTGCTGTTTTTAATAATTCGCTGTGAGTTGTGTATTAATTGATTGATTGGATGTCTGCTTTACTTCCAGCGAGCAGTATTTCAGCTATATTCAGGACGGGAACAAGTTAACAAACAATAAATCAACGGAATGGGTGGGATGGGTCACAGGGAATACAATTTGGACTGCCACTGGACAAGTATGGAGTTTTGGGTAGGGGCGTAAAATTTAGCCTTTTGTAGCGTCTACAATGAGCCTACTCTTTTCGAAATCTACAAAAGGGGTCTTTATCGTGCAAGAAGCGTGGCACTCTCCAAACACGTTACCCACTACGGTCCGCGGTCAGACTTTCCGTATTATGACCTGACAACACACCCAACGAGAGGGTCTCCCCTATCCGCCACCCGGGGACGCGCTGGGCTGCTCTGTGGGTCGAGCACTGGGAACCCTCCCAGTATGGTCAAAGCGTATTAATTGACATTCGTGTCCCTGTTTAATTACGTGAACTACACGAAAAACATACTGAATGGCGTGTTGCATCTTGGGAAGGTATATATAAATTACTGGATTCTTAAAGCGGAATAGTTGTTACAGTATGCAAATTACATGTAGCACGATTTTACTAAAATTAGGTCACATTATCCATATACGGAAAATTGATCAACATTACATTTTCAAAGACGAAAAAAGAAATTTCTTCAATAAAGATCGTTTCCCTTAATTTCACAATGTCTAAAGCTTTAATAACGTAAAGAAGATGAATATTATGTTTGAATTTTGTATAAATAGACCGACGTTAGAATTTTGTATTTGCTACCTGTCAAGTAATAGGACTAAATTCTGTTGTTAATCCGACAAATCCCAAAACTAAGTTAAGTTAGTCACTCATCTACTATTGATCACGTGACCTGTTGATACTGCTTAGGTTCGAGTCTCATTGTTGGTAAGTGTGCTCGACTCTAGTCTTCATTGACAAGGATTTCCAGTTTTCCTACAGAAGGTGTGGTTTTCATTAGGTAGTCTTCCTTAAAACTGGACGACACAATAAAGCTGAAATTGCTGAAGGTGGAATTGGACACTAAAACAAAATACAATTACAGAAATTCGACCCTGGTGTTACTTTTTAGGGGATTTAAAAATACCATTCGACACTGGAAATTACTGCAATAACTGTATAAACATTATGGACAGGAAATCTAATTATTTCACTCGAATGCATAATTTATAAAACTACTTTAGGTTTGGTTGTCTGCAAAAAATCCACTATAATTGATGTACCTATAATAATAATCTCTTTCACATGTATAATGCATTCTGAGCAGGAGAGCATTGCCTGTATAATAAATCCATCAATTGACAAGGTAAAAAGTGATTCATTTCTACTACGTCTAACACATGTGTGAATAGATTGAATATTTCGATTCGAAAAGAAGGTTTCGAACTTTAGAACTGCGAACCGATGACCTTTTGTTTCGCCTGTGGGATTATGCATTTTGTAATAACTTTTTTGAACTTAAGTAGACATCTTCTTTTGAATGAACACTGCGTTTTATTAAAAATGAATGTTTTTATTACACACTGGGTATCCTGCCATTTAGAACTCGAGTGCAAAAGCATATATTTGACAGCACGAAAAAGAAATTAACATATTTCTTATTTTACAGTTTGTGTATTAAAAGTGCATTGCGTAATTTTAATTGGAGATTAAATCTGACATTTCATTTTTTAAATGTCTGGGATTATTTTTATAGAAGCGATCTTTTAGTTTTTGTGAAAATTCTATGAGAACTGAACACAATTTTAAATGTTGCTCCATTTCTAAATAAATGCTCATATAAGACACATCTATGGGATTAATGCAGAATATTAGTGGGTAGTACTAGAATTACTTAAAGTATTATATAAAACTCTTGTACAGGTGAATATATTGCCATACATTTTTAATTACTGATCTTGAACTTTCTCGCATTTTTGTGTTAAAAATGTAGTAGTCGCCGTTCATGTAGTAATTGTGTTATTTGTATCGCGTTACTTTTAACAAGTATCGCGATACTTACAACTTTTAACCCGATACTTTTTAAAACCCCGGCACGAGGCTTGTGGTCGTTAAGAAATGTGTCGGTTTTAGTATACTACCCTTCGAACACCTGAATACTTTTTGCTCGAGATCCAAACATCGCCTCTGTTGGCACACATTGGACAGGAGGGGGATAAGGGTTTTCCTTCCATGACATCTTCACAACAGAATGATCAAACACTCTTAAGAAAAACAAGTACTATCTTTAAAAAAAATTTAATATATTGTAGTGTGCAAACTTTTACAATATGATATGAAAACCAAATTTTGACAGTCCCAAATTTATTGATAGTGAAGTGGTATTGATATGATGCTTTATCGTCTTTTAGTTGTATATATAGGTTCTATATAAAACAAGATGCTCCCATGAGCCTTAGTCGCTCAGCTGGTCCTTAAACTTTAAGGGACTCTTCTATGACCCCTATAAAGGGTCATCTGACAAATTAAAATCAATGGAGAGACTTCTGTGCAGCTTATATTGAGCTGAAGATTTAAGCAAGCAACTGCAATAGTTTTCATTCTATATGACAAAAAACATGGAAAAAAAACACCATGTTTGACCTTCAAAGGCTAATATCCCCTATAAGGGGTCAACTGACAACTTTGACCCATTGGAGACTTTTGTAGAGTTCAATCAGCTGAAGGTTTAAGCAAGCAACAGCTTTTCTCTATCTACAATAGTTTTCATTCTTTAGGCCAAAAACGTGAAAACACGCTATTTTTAACCTTTAAAGGGCCAAAACCCCTGTAAGGTGTCATGTGACAACTTCGATTCATTGGAGACTTTTGTAGAGCTCAACCAGCCGAAGGTTTAAGCAAGCAACAGCTTTTCTCTATCTGCAATAGTTTTCATTCTATAGGGCAAAAACATGAAAAAACGCCATTTGTGACCTTTAAAGGGTCATAACCCCTATAAGGGGTCATCTGACATCTTCGAAAGACTGTTGTAGAGCTTTTGATGCTGAAGAAGGAATGTTGCATCAGAATTTCTCCATCTCTTATACTTTTTGATTTACAAGCCAAAAACAATATTCTGACCCCATGGTCTATTTTTAGCAATAGCGGCCATGTTTTTGACGGGTCAAAAATCGAAACACAATTTTTGTGTAGGACACCCTAAGGATTAAACATACCAAGTTTATTCAATTCTGTTCATTAGTTTCAGAGAAGATTTTTCAAAAATTGTGAACACAGGACAGAGGACAGACAACGACGACGGACATCAAGTGATGTCAATAGCTCACATGAACCTTCGGTCAAGGTGAGCTAACAAAAAGAATATAAAATAGAAAGATGTAAGATCTAGCTTCACATTTACATGTACAATGTAATGATAATATTAAAGTTTGTTTTTGCTTGTAAAAACAATTATGTCCTTCCTCTAAATTCTAAGTTCAAATGTCTGTTACTCTCACAAAAAATTCCTGATAATATGCACAACTGCATTTGGTGTACTAGCTTAAACCCAACTTTCATCAATTTCTGTAGATTTGTCTCAATGGAGCTGCTCTATCGAGATGACAAGTGAGGATTTCAGAAAAATTCGAAGTTCAAAAGGTCATAACTCCCACTATAATTTGAAAATTAAAATCCCTTAACAATATGACCATCTATATTTGGTGAACTTACTATGTGTCAAGTTTTGTAAAATTTCACACCGCAGTTTCCGAGGAGTTGTGGTGACAAACTGTTAAATGAGTAATTTCTGCAATTTTAAGTGTCATTGAATTCCCTTCTGTAGTTTCAGACAAGTTGTGCTGACAAACTTTGTGACTGATGGACAGAACAAAACAATATATCTCGTTAGTTGGGGGAAACATAATTGGAACAATACAATTACATCATTCTATCAATTGGGTTTTTCTTTTAATTGGACAGTACAATTTCTGGTGGTTAATAAAAATTTCTGAAGTGGTTTTACATGTACATTAATTCCACATCTTACTTTTTTCTCAACAAATAAAAAAGCATTGTTTAACAAAATGTTTTATTTTTTTCTAACTAATCGCTAAAAAAACACCACATTTACAAATATTTACAAGCCAGTATGCAATAAAATGGCTATTACTAGATAACTCAAGTTGAAATTTTGTTATAATTTTAAAAATGAAGACCGTCATCTTATCAAAAAAAATTTGCAAACTAAAGGTTTCAAAGTCACACATTTTATATAATTATAAATTTATAAATTATATAATTACCAAAAATTTGCAAACTTCAAATTAAAATTTCTACAACGAGTTTAAGCTTGGCTTTCAAAGTTTTTCTATCAAAAATGTAGCAGATGGAATTAATTCTTTTTTTTTTAAATTTTCCCAAATAAACATAATTCAGTATGAAATTTACATTCAACACTACAATCTGTGGTGAACTACAAATCGATGCACACCTTTTACCACAGAAATTGTTCTATGAAAGCATAATATGTTTGTGCCTGGAGTTGTGGAGCAGAATTCAGTTCAACTCATTGCGATTGCAAATACAAGCATATCCTAAGGATTCTTTACAGAACAAATTTAAACTAGACAAAGTCGATCTAACAATCACTTATACCCTGCTTTTGTGAAAATTCTAACGTTTTTCGTGGACTGTTACCATGAAATTTGATGGATTTCAACCAAAATCAATAGGCTTCTTAAAAACATAATGCTTAACAATATCCCACAATTTCATTAAAATCGGATTGAAACTTTTTGAGTTATTTTCCGGAAACAACTTTTTTGTTAAAATTTCTAAGGTATTTCCTGGACTGTGACTTTGAAAGTTGACGGATTTCTCCCACAATAGATAGGCTTTTACCAACCTGATATATGACAATATCTCAAAGTTTCATTCAAATCGAATGCAAACGTTTTGAGTTATTGTCCAGAAACAACTTTTTTGTTAAAATTTCTAACGTTTTTCGTGGACTATGACCTTGAAATTTGACGGATTTCCCCCCAAAATCGATAAGCTTCTTACCAACCTGATATATGACAATATGCCAAAGTTTCATTCAAATCGGATGTAAACGTTTTGAGTTATTGTCCGGAAACAACTTTTCTGTTGAAATTTCTAACGTTTTTCATGGACTGTGACCTTGAAATTAGACGGTTTTACCCCAAAATCGATAGGCTTCTTACCAACCTGATATATAACAATATCCAAAAGTTTCATTCAAGTCGGATGTAAACTTTTTGAATTATCATAAGGAAACCAAACGTGGACGGACGAACGGACGGACATGAGGACCACTATATACCCCGACTCTGTCGAGCGGGGGTATAAACCATTGAGATTTACAAGGCATTTTAGATTTATATGCTATATATGGATGCATAATTTAAACTTATCTATAATGATCTAGCAAAAAGGACTAAAACTTTATCAACTAAATAATATATACTTAATTAGTTTTAAACTTTTAGTGTGCAATGTCTTTTAAAGTGAATAATATTATTCTGGAATGATTTTTTTGTCATGATCTTGTAAACAACGGTCATGCATAAAAACAATAAGTGTAGAACTGATTCTTAAATAATGCCCATTTGTACATAATAAAATTATGAGAAAATGTATTGCTTCTATAAGAAATAATACACTAAAAGATAATGTCAAAACACATGATACATGTATATAAACAATATATCACTAAATACTTCAACTGGAAAGTGTTCAAATTAAACTAATAACAATTACTAATACTGATCATTGGGACTTACATAAGAAATTTATGCATGTGGACATGAACAAAATATGTGCATCGTCTTGCAAAAGAAAAAAATACATCACTGAACACTTATACAGTGAAGTGTTCAAACTAAACTAAATAATATTAAGTAATACTGATAATTGGGACTAACATAAGACATGTATGCATGTTCACTACCTTGTGTGTATGTGGACATGAACAAAATATGTGCATCAAGTCTTGCACAAGAAAAAAAAATATAGTCAACCATTTCTACCTCTATGAAACAAAATATGACGAAGTAAAAAATGTGCAAGTTTTATTCTTCATCAAAGTAAAATAAACCAATCATTTTTTCCAAGTTTTAACATTATTTACAGCTAGGATACAAAGTTTTCCTGTAATAAATAAACACATCAATTGTGTTGATATTTTTTATTATTTGTAAAGAAATATTGAATCTACTTTTTTTAATTAGTGTTTACATCATTTAAAAGAAAAACAGGAACTTGAAAACACTTAAACAAATAAAAGGTAAAATAACTGAAGTTAAATGTATAAAGTTAACATTTTTAGTTCATGCTGATTTATTTCTTCCCAATGCAAATAACTACAGAAATATGAGTTAGGACCAAAGTTATTGTCTTTTGGGCTTAGATAGGGTCTTGTCTTATTTTGGACTCTCCAAATACTTACTTTTGACAGGGATTACAGTAAGCAGTTCTTTTTCCACCTCTTTCTTTTCAGGAGATATTGGGTTTTTAATCAGCTCCTCAACTTGTGACGTAAAAAGAAGCGTTAGTTCTTTATATTCATCTTTCTCTGCAACTAAAACACTGCATACAACATAATTTATGTCTTCTGTTGCTGTCTGGGAACAAGATGGTAAATTAGTTTTTTTCTTATAACATCTTGGATTATTACATGACTTGTATGTGTCACAGGACGCTATGCCTATATTTTCAGCCTCTTGCATACTATCTACGTCACATGCAATCTACTCTAACAAATGAGATGATAAAATCTGAAATTATAAACAACTAAACTACAAGTGTTTAAATTAATATGTACATGTCTACAAACTATAACCATTTTCCTTCTAACGACTTTGAGGAAGTACAACAAACTTTTTATCTATGTTGAAAATTTATACAATTGAAAAGTATAAGTCATAAATCTTATCATAACTAATTTTCCCATCTTCGCTAGCCAAGGGTTACGATCCGATCCTCTTATCTTCACCCTTGGCAGATTGAGCCATAAAATCGTATTTCCCGCCTAGCGACATCTATCGGAATTAATCAGAAAACTTAAACTCCGCCCATATGAATTACATTATTTTAGCCAATCAAAAGAAAGGTATTATGCAAGTTTTGTAAGAAGTAATGGCTGCGCCCAGTGACTTTCCAAAACTAATATGTGAATTATTCAAAATAGATTCTTTAACCCAAAATCAAAAGGATGCGATCGAACCTTTAATGCAGGGAAAAGATGTTTTCGTAGGGACAAGAACGGGTAGCGGAAAATCTTTGACCTACGAATGTATTCCGGTAACACGCTGCCATGTTTATGTTTTTCAATCGCACATGTTATCAATGCGTGATCAGTAGTATCGAGCGTTCTGATTGGACGCAGCTAGACTCGGCTGGAACCAATAAATGGCGGTAGCGGACAGACAAAAAAATCCGGCTCAATCTGCCAAGGGTGAAGATAAGAGTATCGGATCGTAACCCTTGGCTAGCGAAGATGTAATTTTCCATGTGAAAAAAATATTTTTAATGTTATATGTTTCAGTGGCAAATCCAGAGATGGATCTTCCTGGAAGTTGGAAGACCCTTTTTCTTAGAAAATTTTGTAATGTGCAGATTGTAAGCATATTTACCTGAAACCCTCTTTTCAAAAATTTAAGGATCCACCCATTTTTATTAAACATTCATTTACCTCTTTGAATACTTAGTCTGTTAATGGCAGGGATACTGTCAAAATGGGTTCATATTTGCCCTTTCCATGATGTCTTCTGGAACTGCTATATTCGGGATAATTATCACTTTTGCCTCACTCGTCGCTACTATTTCTTTAGGTTTGACAATAACATTTAACAACATTACACTGTGCCTTCTTTAGGCATTCTTGTTGTAGCATGTCAATTTTTTGTTTCCAGCGCTATCTGCGACTACAACTTCTACCACTACCATTTTTTGTTGCCATGTTTTTGACAAATCAAAAATCCAAACAATGGTTATGTAAAAGACACTACTAAGTTTGATACAAGGAGTTTTTGGACCAAATAGAGACTTTTGTTGGGCTTTAGATCTGGCACGAACAAGTCTTCATATTTCTCCTATTTTAGTTTTTGAGGTATGATGCCCTAAAGGTGGTCGTACCCACTATGTTCTATTGTTGGCCAAGATTTTAAAATTCCAAACGCACATTCTGTGCAGAACTAAAGAACATCCATGCCAACTGTCATAAAATTCTGTGAAATAGTTTAGGGAGGATGTGTAAAGAAAAGTTAACAGAGGAAGACTGTCGCCAAGCGATTAAAAAAAGCTCACAAGGACTTTTGGCCCTTGCAAGAGAAAGGTTTAACACACAATTCAAATGGAATACCTGCACTGCAATTTAAGCAATTTAAATCATTTTTAATCAGTTATCTGATTTGTTTTTCATCTTTGGATTTTGAGTTTTGATTAATATTTACTGTTCAGTAAAATTGTTTTTACCCAATTTATGGTTGTTTGGCAAAAGTTGTAAATGTTTGTTGGTTTGCCATTCTTAACGGATGCTTTAAATCACTGTTGTTATGTTTTATTAACATGATTAAAATATAATTTTGGTGTAAGTTTTATTTATTCTACAATATTTCTACAATCTTTATCTTCATTATCATATTTATGCATAAATTTTGTCTGTCAAGTATGTATATTCCTCCATGATCCTCAAGCACATGTAATGTTTTCGCAAATTTTGCATATTAGGTAGTAGTACATGCTTATATAGATATTTAATATAATCAACACATTTTTTATTATGATTATGTATAGTGGTGTTTCTGCATTTATTTATTACATCATGTCAATAATAAATCGATTAACAGTGTCCATTTATCATACTATCGACCATACACAGATAAAGTGACCCGGTTACAGCTAATAAATCAACACAAAAAATCATAATCCAGCAAAAGGTAAAAACAATGGATTAACTTCAAAATACAAACTGATTTTGATTGGTTATAGCAGATCTTTTTCCGTGGAAGTTTAACAATTAAATTCATTTTTTTAGATTTGGGGTCTACTAGTGTTACAACCATTCCAAACGGTTATAACTGATGAATGTATGTTTAAGTTGTTATATTAAAAACCATGCCAACAGACATAAAGTAGTGGCTATAGTTGTACTAGAATTTAATATTTCCAGTCTCTTCTACCCCGTGTGGGACCCGGGGCACAGGAGAATAGGCCCACGGCTTCCTCAGCCTGCAGTAAGAGTCTGCTAACAGAGGCAACACTTGCCGTGTGTTGCGACCCGTGTCGATAACAGGACGGGATTTCAGTAGGCCGGGTAAACGGTCCCGATAACCTACTGAGACCCTTACTTTTTCTAGACGGGAAATCGAGTTAGCCCTGACTTCGATGAATCGGCATGTCACGTCTTGCCCTTTGTGAATCCTTATCATTTAAGCTACTCTATTACATCACTTTCCTTCAAACTATTCCATGAAATGCATTAACCAATTGATAGACAGCTTCCTTACAGGATTTGCAAAGAAGGCGGTGGCTGAAGGGCAAAGCTTCCTCAGCTTTATAGAGGCGACATGTTTGCCGTGTGTTGCAACCCGTGATGGTGGAGGAAGGGATCCTGGTGGTTGAGAGATCACTCTCTGCTGCATCCATTAGTGCGGGTCAGCGGGTTTGATTTTCAATACACCACTTTGGCCCTGACTTCAACTAGATGGGAGACCGGATGGACCCGGTTCGGTCAATCGGCTGGTCACGCCGAGCCCTTAACAAGCTTGTCTTATTTTTCTTGTCACTTCATCATATCTTGTGAATTTCACTTCCAAAGTTGTTCAGTTACAAGCTGTTAAGAAGGCGGTGGCTCATGGGTCAATCGAGTAGATAGAGTTTCGAACGGTTGTTTCGCCAGTTAATTCTGGCACGAAGCTTGCGTTCGTGAAGAAATTCATCTATTTGAGTATACCACCCTTGGAACACCTGATGCTTTCTGGTGGTGATCCGCAGAGACAAGCATCGCCCCTGTTGGCACTCCGTGGCGGGTAGGTGACAAGGGTGGTGAACCGTATTCTTTCAACATGGCTTCTACAACTAATAGTATAATGGGTTCAAAAAAAAGAAAAAATGAATTTCCTCTTGAAGAAATGGTTGATGATGAGCAGTGGTACAGATTTATTGTTCTAACAAGTACTGACCAAACTAAACCTTTATCTAAAATTTCTCCATTTGTAATTGAAAAAACTATTAAGGGTTGTGCAGGAGATGTAAAAAAATGTAACAAAACTGAAATCAGGCTCATTGTTAATTGAATGCTCAAAGAAACAACAATCCTTCAATTTGTTAAAATTAAACAAAATTCTCGATTTAAACATCTCTTCTTCTCCCCATAGAACTTTAAATTCCAGCCAAGGTATTATTCGTTACAGAGACCAAGATCTCTCTGAGCTTACAGATGACGAAATTTGTGAAGAACTTAAACCTCAGGGTATTACAAAAGTAAAAAGATTCGTAGCCAACAGAGAAGGTGTTCAGGTTAAACTGAATACCTTCCTTCTGCAATTTAATACTCCATCTGTCCCTTCATCAATAAAAATCGGTCTCTACAATGTTAAAGTAAGCGCATACATCTCCAACCCTGTGCGCTGCTTTAAGTGTCAAAAGATCGGCCATGGGAAGGGACAATGCAGAGGTCACTTGACCTGTTTCAAGTGTGCAGAAGAAGGACATGAGGGCTTTACCTGCACCAAAACTCCAAAGTGTGCCAATTGTGGTGAAGCCCACATGTCCTCATCCAAGGATTGTCATCATTTTAAAAAGGAAAAAGATATACAAAAGTTAAAAACTGAAAGAAACATCTCTTACCCTGAGGCTCGTCGTCTGTATAATACAACGAATAATCCTTCGTCTCCTGCATCAACGTCATATGCCAGTGTGGCCAAACGCGTTCTAACTTCAGTTGAAACGCAGACAATCATCACCTGGCCTATTGACAAACAGGAACCTTCAAAATTATCAGTTACAACAACAGACAAAATCATTAAATCTTCAAGAAAATCTGCATCTTCTCAAGCTGCTGCGTCTTCAGCACCCTCTCAAACTGCTACGTCTTCAGCACCCTCTCAATCCTCAACCAATTCTTCAAGAAGCCCCCCAAAAAATTTTTAAAATACCAACTCCAATGTAAATTCTAACTCAAATAAAAACTCAAATCAAAAAGGAGATCGTACTCCAAAACTGCTTCGGGATCCCATTAAGGTCCACAACAGGTTTGGAAGTCTAGATCATCTAGACACTACTATCTGGGGCGATCCCATGGATACACTACCCCCAGATACTGGATCTAAAAGTAGATCCCCCAGCAGAAACCGGCGGAATAGCCCCAAAAAAACTGTCAACTATTCCCCTATTCGCAGACCATAATGGGTACAATAATACAATGGAATTGTCGAGGTCTCAAGATTAATTTTCTTGAAATTACTTTATTAGTTCAAGCCTTTCTTCCTGTTGCATTTTGCCTTCAAGAATCCCACCTAAAACAAAGTGATAACATATCTTTAACCCCGTGTGGGACCCGGGGCACAGGAGAATAGGCCCACGGCTTCCTCAGCCTGCAGTAAGAGTCTGCTAACAGAGGCAACACTTGCCGTGTGTTGCGACCCGTGTCGATTACAGGACGGGATTTCAGTAGGCCGGGTAAACGGTCCCGATAACTTACTGAACCCTTACTTTTTCTAGACGGGAAATCGAGTTAGCCCTGACTTCGATGAATCGGCATGTCACGTCTTGCCCTTTGTGAATCCTTATCATTTAAGCTACTCTATTACATTTTTTTCCTTCAAACTGCTCCATGAAATGATAGACGGCTTCCTTATAGGATTTGCAAAGAAGGCGGTGGCTGAAGGGCAAAGCTTCCTCAGCTTTATAGAGGCGACATGTTTGCCGTGTGTTGCAACCCGTGATGGTGGAGGAAGGGATCCTGGTGGTTGAGAGATCACTCTCTGCTGCATCCATTAGTGCGGGTCAGCGGGTTTCGATCGTCAATACACCACTTTGGCCCTGACTTCAACTAGACGGGAGACCGGATGGACCCGGTTCGGTCAATCGGCTGGTCATGCCGAGCCCTTAACAAGCTTGTCTTATTTTTCTTATCACTTGATCATATCTTGTGAATTTCAGTCTCAAAGTTGTTCAGTTACAAGCTGTTAAGAAGGCGGTGGCTCATGGGTCAATCGAGTAGATAGAGTTTCGAACGGTTGTTTCGCCAGTTAACTCTGGCACGAAGCTTGCGTTCATTAAGAAATTCATCTATTTGAGTATACCACCCTTGGAACACCTGATGCTTTCTGCTGGTGATCCGCAGAGACCAAGCATCGCCCCTGTTGGCACTCCGTGGAGGGTGGGTGACAAGGGTGGTGAACCGCATTTTTCTCATCATGGCTACTGAAAAACAAATAAAAAATGGTCCAAAAAAAAGAAAAAATGACTTACCGCTTGAAGAAATGGTTGATGAAGACTTCTGGTCAAGATTTATTGTATTATCCAGCAAAGATCCTAGTAAACCAATAACTAAAATCTCTCCATTCGTTATTGAAAAAGTTATAAAAGGTTGTGCAGGAGATGTTAAGAACGTCACCAAGATGAAATCTGGTGGTCTTCTCATTGAATGCAACAAAAAACACCAATCCTTGAACTTGCTAAAACTTACAAAAATTATAGATTTAGAAATTTCGGCCTCCCCCCATAGAACATTAAACTCAAGTCAAGGAATTATTCATTATCGCGACGATGATCTCGCCGAGCTTACAGACGACGAGATCTGTACAGAATTACAACCTCAGGGTATTACAAAAGTTAAAAGATTTATTGCCAACAGACAAGGTGTTCAGGTTAAACTGAACACCTTCCTTCTAAATTTTAACTCTCCAACTGTCCCCCAATCAATCAAAATAGGTCTCCAAAATATTAAAGTCAGCGCATATATTCCCAATCCTGTGCGCTGCTTTAAATGTCAAAAGTTCGGCCACGGAAAGGGACAGTGCAGAGGTCACCAGATTTGTTTTAAGTGTGCAGAGGAAGGACATGAGGGCTTCACCTGCACTAAAACTCCAAAGTGTGCTAATTGTGGTGAAGCCCACATGTCCTCATCTAAGGACTGTCAGCACTTTAAAAAAGAAAAAGAAATTCAAAAAATAAAAACTGAAAAAAACATCCCTTACCCTGAGGCTCGTCGTCTGTATAATACAACGAATAATCCCTCATCTCCTGCATCAACGTCATACGCCAGTGTAGCCAAACGCGTTCTCACGTCAGTTGAAACGCAGACAATTATCACCTGGCCTATTGACAAACAGGAACCTTCAAAATTAACAGTTACAACAACAGACAAAATCATTACATCTTCACGAAAATCTTCATCTTCACAAACTGCTACGTCTTCAGCACCCTCTCAAACTGCTACGTCTTCAGTACCCTCTCAATCCTCAACCAATTCTTCAAGCAGCCAAAAAAAAATTCAAAAAATATCAACTCCAATTTAAATTCTTCTAACTCAAATAAAAACTCGAATCAAAAAGGAGATCGTACTCCAAAACTGCTGAGGGATCCCATAAAGGTCCACAACAGGTTTGGAAGTCTAGATCATCTAGACACTACTATCTGGGGCGATCCCATGGATACACTACCCCCAGATACTGGATCTAAAAGTAGATCCCCCAGCAGAAACCGGCGGAATAGCCCCAAAAAAACTGTCAACTATTCCCCTATTCGCAGACCATAATGGGTACAATAATACAATGGAATTGTCGAGGTCTTAAGATTAATTTTCTTGAAATTACTTTATTAGTTCAAGCCTTTCTTCCTGTTGCATTTTGCCTTCAAGAATCCCACCTAAAACGAAGTGATAACATATCCTTAAAAACTACTCTATATACAGCACATATGTAGACGAGAACGATAGAGCTGCTGGTGGCTCTACCATTCTTGTAAAAGACCAAGTTCTACATAGCCCTGTAGATCTCAACACTGATCTTCAGGCGGTTGCTGTTAGAATTTCTTTAGACAAAACAATTACTTTATGCTCTGTGTATATCCCTCCAAATTCTTCATTAAATTTAAATCAGTTGAAACATCTTACTGATCAGCTTCCAGCCCCTTACATATTACTTGGGGACTTCAACGGACATAACCCTTTATGGGGCAGTAACACAATAAGCGATAAAGGTAAAATTATTGAAAGCTTAATGAATCAGGAAGATCTGTGCATTTTTAATGATGGAACTAATACATATTTACATCCTGGGAATGGATCATACTCGGCTATTGATCTAACAATAGCAGATCCGTCTTTGTTGCCCGATTTCTCATGGAAAGTCCATGACGATCTCTGTGGCAGTGATCACTTTCCCATTATCTTGCAATCTTTACACTCGTCAAACACAGAACGAGTCGCTAGGTATAAATTTGGCAAGGCCAATTGGCCTCTATTCGAACAACTCTGTATAGAGCGACTTAACTCGGATGCTTTTGAAGCTATTTCTGATCCAATTTTAAAATTCAATGAAACACTTATTTCAATTGCTGATGAAACAATTCCTAAGACCTCGACAAATCCAAAACATCCTAGTAAACCATGGTTCGATGACAGCTGTGAGGAAGCTATTAAAGACCGGAAAAAAGCCGAACGACGCTTTAATAAACACCCAACTCAAAATAATCTTAACCATTTCCGAATTTTTCGAGCGAAAGCTCGCAGGGTAACGAAACAAAGACGACGCACTTCTTGGCGTAACTTTGTTTCTAAACTGAATAACCATACCCCCATGAATAAAATTTGGAATATGATTCGTAAAATTAAAGGTAAAAACAGTAAAGCAAATGTCCATCATTTAAAGGATGGACAAGACTTGTTAACATCAGAGTCGGAAATATCTAACAAATTGGCCGAAACATTTGCAAAACACTCGTCCGCTGAAAATTATCATCCCGATTTTCAGCGTATCAAAACTCAAAAAGAAAAATCAAAACTTAATTTCCAGTCAAAAAATCTGGAAGATTACAATACACCTTTTTCTTTGGAAGAGCTAAAAACTTCTTTGAACAAATCTCACGACACAGCATGTGGTCCAGATGACATCCATTATCAACTTCTCAAACATCTGCCACAATCCTCTCTCCAATGCCTTCTGAATCTTCTTAACAACATTTGGGAAACGGGTGACTTACCTTCTATTTGGAAAATGGCTACCGTTGTACCTATTCCAAAACCAGGTAAGGATCACTCAGAAGCGTCGAACTATCGGCCTATAGCCCTTACAAGTTGCGTCTGTAAGACCATGGAACGGATGATTAATGATCGCCTTGTCTGGTTTCTTGAATCCAATAACCTTCTATCAAATATACAGTGTGGATTCCGACAAGGACGAAGTACCATGGACCATTTGGTACGTTTTGAAACTTTTATTCGAAACGCCTTTGCCAAAAATGAACATGTTGTGTCTATCTTTTTCGATTTAGAAAAAGCATATGACACAACATGGAAATATGGTATTTTAAAAGATCTTTTTGATATGGGGTTGAAAGGTAGACTTCCTACCTTTATTTCAAACTTTTTATCTGACAGAGAATTTAAAGTTAGGGTAAATTCTAATCTATCTGACCCTTTTGAACAGGAAATGGGTGTTCCACAGGGAAGCATCCTTTCTGTCACTTTATTTAGTATTAAAATTAATAGCCTTGCTCAAGTTTTAAAAGATAATATTGATGGTTCTCTATATGTTGACGACTTCCTCATATGTTACCGAGGAAAAAACATGAATAATATTGAACGTCAACTGCAGTTATGTTTAAATAGAATAGAGAAATGGGCAATGGAGAATGGTTTTAAATTCTCCACTGCAGAAACCGTGGGGATGCATTTTTGTAATAAGAGAAAGATGCACCCTGATCCTGAATTAAAATTACATAATAATCCTATAAAAATTGTAAAGGAAACTACTTTTCTTGGTCTCATATTTGATTCAAGGCTAACCTTTCTACCCCATATCAAAATGTTAAAAAATAAATGCCTAAAGGCATTAGATATTTTAAAAGTCGTAGCCAGCACCAACTGGGGTGCTGAATGCGACGTTTTACTTAATCTTTATAGATCGCTGGTTCGATCTAAATTGGATTATGGTTGTTTTATTTATGGTTCTGCTCGCAAGTCATATGTCAAAATCCTTGATACGGTTCATCATCAAGGATTGCGACTATGCCTTGGAGCCTTTCGAACCACACCTATAGACAGCTTATATGTAGAAGCAGGCGAGCCCTCTTTGTATCAAAGAAGGATAAAGCTCGCCTTGCAATATGCAACCAAATTAAAGGCATATCCTGGCAACCCCGCCCACGACTGTGTTTTCAAACCTCTTTACGAAAATATTTTTGAAAAACATCCAAATAAAATTCAACCTTTTGGTATCAGAATAAAACCTCATTTGAACAACTCTGGTATAAATTTAGATGAAATTGCTGCTATTGAAATTCCACATAACCCACCATGGTTAAATCCAAAACCGGTATTTATTTTTGATCTTAGAAACCATAAAAAGTCCGACACAAACCCTTTAATTATTCAACAACACTTTGCAGAAATAAAATCTCACTATCCTGACCATTCTGCAATTTATACAGATGGATCGAAGGACGGCGATAAAGTTGCATCGGCCGCTGTCTTTGGAGAGCGTGTTGAAACTCGCCGTCTTCCTTCCGTTTCTTCTGTATTTAGTGCAGAAGCGCAAGCTATCCTTCTTGCACTAAAAATTATTGCTTCTTCAGATGAGAGTAAATTTATTATCTGCTCAGATTCTTTGTCATGTCTTCAGGCAATTGAAAATTTTAAAATTAAAAATCCATTTATTTTAAAAATAATTCAAATTTATAAATCGTTGACAACTTTAGGTAAAGAGGTTGTGTTCTTATGGATTCCAAGTCATGTGGGAATCCATGGAAACACAGTCGTCGACAGGGAAGCTAAGAATGCCTTAAATAATGATATCATTAATTGTAAAATTCCTTTTACTGATTTTAAATTATATATTTTTAAATACATTTCTAATATATGGCAGCGTGGTTGGGATCTCGAAGTACATAATAAACTTCATGAGATCCAACCACTTCTGCACATACATAATTTAAAATCTTGTAGAGGTCGTAGAGACCAAGTGGTTTTAACCAGGTGTCGTCTTGGGCATACCAGGACGACACATAGTTATATTTTAAACAATGAACCAAGACCCGAGTGTGTGCCATGCAACTGTCCATATACCATCAAGCATGTCTTGATGGACTGTGTTGACGTGGCACACATTCGGGAACGTTTTTATTCTGTTAATTCTTATAATAATTTATTTATAACTGTCGCTGGCGACACAATTTTACAGTTTTTAAAGGAAATTGATTTATACAGAAAAATTTAATTGGATTTTAAATTGTGATAGTTTTAATGTTTTAGTTTTCTTTTTTATCTGTATATATGCTCATATTATTGTATGAGACCTCGTTCTAGAAAGGATGGATATTTTTTAATGAACTGAATTAAAGTTATAATTTTCACGTCCTGAATATAGCTGAAATATTGCTTGCTGGACGTAAAACAACAATCAATCAATCAATCAATCAACATATCTTTAAAAAACTACTCTTTATACAGCACATATGTAGACGAGAATGATAGAGCTGCTGGCGGCTCTACCATTCTTGTAAAAGATCAAGTTCTACATAGTCCTGTAGATCTCAACACTGATCTTCAGGCGGTTGCTGTTAGAATTTCTTTAGACAAAACAATTATTTTATGCTCTGTGTATATCCCTCCAAATTCTTCATTAAATTTAAATCAGTTGAAACATCTTACTGATCAGCTTCCGGCCCCTTATATATTACTTGGGGACTTCAACGGACACAACCCTTTATGGGGCAGTAACACAATAAGCGATAAAGGTAAAATTATTGAAAGCTTAATGAATCAGGAAGATCTGTGCATTTTTAATGATGGAACTAATACATATTTACATCCTGGGAATGGATCATACTCGGCTATTGATCTAACAATAGCAGATCCTTCTCTGTTGCCCGATTTCTCATGGAAAGTCCATGACGATCTCTGTGGCAGTGATCACTTTCCCATTATCTTGCAATCTTTACACTCGTCAAACACAGAACGAGTCGCTCGGTATAAATTTGGTAAGGCCAATTGGCCTCTATTTGAACAACTCTGTATAGAGCGACTTAACTCGGATACTTTTGAAACTATTTCTGATCCAATTTTAAAATTCAATGAAACACTTATTTCAATTGCTGATGAAACTATTCCTAAGACCTCGACAAATCCAAAACATCCTAGTAAACCATGATTTGATGACAGCTGTGAGGACGCTATTAAGGACCGGAAAAAGGCCGAACGACACTTTAATAAACACCCAACTCAAAATAATCTTAACCAGTTCCGAATTTTTCGAGCGAAAGCTCGCAAGGTAACGAAACAAAGACGACGCACCTCTTGGCGTAACTTTGTTTCTAAATTAAATAACCATACCCCTATGAATAAAATTTGGAACATGATTCGTAAAATTAAAGGTAAAAACAGTAAAGCAAAGGATGGACAACATCAGAGTCAGACATATCAAATAAATTGGCCGAAACATTTGCAACACACAATTATCATCCCAATTTTCAGCGGATCAAAATTCAAAAAGAAAAATCCAAACTTAATTTTCAGTCCAAAAATTTAGAAGATTATAATAAACCTTTTTCTTTGGAAGAGCTAAAAACTTCATTGAACAAATCTCACGATACAGCATGTGGTCCAGATGACATCCATTATCAACTTCTCAAACATCTGCCACAATCTTCTCTCCAATGTCTTCTGAATCTTCTTAACAACATTTGGGAAACGGGTAGACTTCTGAAAGGTAGACTTCCTATCTTTATTTCAAACTTTTTATCTGACAGAGAATTTAAAGTTAGGGTCAATTCTACTTTATCTGACCCTTTTGAACAGGAAATGGGTGTTCCTCAGGGAAGCATCCTTTCTGTCACTTTATTTAGTATCAAAATTAATAGCCTTGCTCAGGTTTTAAAAGATAATATTGATGGTTCTCTTTATGTTGACGACTTCCTCATATGTTACCGAGGAAAAAACATGAATAATATTGAACGTCAACTGCAGTTATGTTTAAATAGAATAGAGAAATGGGCAATGGAGAATGGTTTTAAATTCTCCACTGCAAAAACCGTTGGGATGCATTTTTGTAATCAACGAAAGATGCATCCTGACCCCGAATTAAAATTACATAATAATCCTATCAAAATTGTAAAAGAAACTACTTTTCTTGGTCTCATATTTGATTCTAGGCTAACCTTTGTACCCCATATCAAAATGTTAAAAAATAAATGCCTTAAAGCATTAGATATTTTAAAAGTCGTATCCAGTACCGACTGGGGTGCTGAGTGCGATGTTTTACTGAATCTTTACAGATCGCTGGTTCGATCGAAATTGGATTACGGTTGCTTTATTTATGGTTCTGCTCGCAAGTCGTATGTCAAAATACTTGATACTATACACCATCAGGGATTGCGACTTTGTCTTGGAGCTTTTAGAACCACACCTGTAAATAGTTTATATGTAGAAGCAAACGAGCCTTCTTTGTATCAAAGAAGAGTTAAGCTCGCTTTGCAATATGCAACCAAATTGAAGGCGTATCCTGGCAACCCGGCCCACGACTGTGTTTTCAAACCTCTTTACGAAAATATTTTTGAAAAACATCCAAATAAAATTCAACCTTTTGGAATCAGAATAAAACCTCATTTGAACAACTCTGGTATAAATTTAGATGAAATTGCTGCTATTGAAATTCCACATAATCCTCCTTGGTTAAACCCCAAACCAGTATTTATTTATGATCTAAGAAAACAAAAAGTCCGACACAAACCATTTAATAATACAACAACATTTTGCAGAAATTAAATCGTGTTATCCTGATTATAGTACTATTTATACAGACGGGTCAAAAGACGAAGATAAAGTTGCTTCAGCCGCTGTCTTCGGAGAGCGTGTTGAAACTCGTCGCCTCCCGTCTGCCTCATCTGTTTTTACTGCTGAGGCGCAAGCTATTCTTCTTGCAATGAAAATAGTTGCTTCGTCAGACGAGCACAAATTTATTATCTGCTCCGATTCTCTGTCATGTCTCTTTGCTATTGAAAACTGGAAAGTTATGAACCCTAATATTTTAAAAATTATTCAAATTTACAAAGCCCTTGTAGCTTTGGGTAAAGAGGTTGTGTTTTTCTGGATCCCAAGTCATGTGGGAATCCATGGGAACACAGTCGTGGACGAGGAGGCCAAGAAGGCCTTGAATAACAATATAATTAATTGTGCCATACCTTTTACTGATTTTAAAGCATTAATTTTTAAATATATTTCTCGTTTGTGGCAGAGTGGTTGGGATCTAGAGGTTCATAACAAACTTCATGAGATCCAGCCACTACTTCACAAAAATAATTTTAATTGTTTTAGAAGTCGTCGAGACCAAGTTGTTTTAACCAGGTGTCGTCTTGGTCATACCAGGACGACTCATAGTTATATTTTAAATAACGATCAACGACTCGAGTGTGTGCCATGCAACTGTCCATACACAATCAGGCATGTCTTGATGGACTGTGTGGACGTGGCTCACATTCGGGAACGTTTTTATACTGTGGATTCTTACTTTAATTTGTTTACAACTGTCGCTGGCGACAAAATTCTACAGTTCTTAAAAGAAATTAATTTGTATAATAAAATATAATCTTGTATCATAAATATGCTGTTATTTTATATTTTATTATTTTAATCACGTTATTTTTATGTGTATATACCCTCATACTATTGTGTGAGATTACAGTTTTACTACATTTCGACAGGAGTGCCTCTGATTTCTTTCTAATTGCTCAATCTTATCAATTTATAAAATTGTTCACGTCCTGAATATAGCTGGAATATTGCTTGCTGGACGTTAAACATCAATCAATCAATCAATCAAACCAGTCTCTTCTAATGTTTAAATGTATGAATGGATCATCTCCAAATTATCTTGCCGATAAATTTGCTACATGTAGTGGTCTATATAAATATTCTCTCAGATAAGCAACAGCTGGACTACTTCATATTCCACAACCTTATTCTGAATATTTCACAAGAACGTTTGAATACTCTGGTATTATTGTTTGTAATAAAATACCAATTGAAACAAGGGGAACTGAAAAAATGAAACTTTTAAAGTAAAAGTATCAGAATACTTATAAACTGTCTTGTAAACATTTTGGCCATTACAAAACATGTTTATGTAATTTCTTTTATTATTGATATTGTACTGTTTATTGTATATTCAATTTGTCTGTAACATTGTGAAGGCCTCTAGTGAGATTAACATTGTATTGTTAAATGAGTTACCTTCGTTAAATAAAGAATTCAGTTAGTTAGTTTTGCATGTAGAATAAACGTTACATGGGTTATATGCACGGAGAATCCAGGTTACATGGGTTACATACATGGGGAATCCAGGTTGCATGGGGAATCCAGGTTACATGCATTGGGAATCCAGGTTACAATGGTTTCCTGCATGTAGATTCCAGGTTACATGGGTTACATGCATTTAGAATCAGGTAACATTGGTTACATGCATGGAGAATCCAGGTTAAATGGGTTACATACATGTAGAAAAGAGGTTACATGGGTTACATGCATGGAGAATCCAGGTTACATGCATGAAGAATCCAGGTTACAATTGTTACATGCATGTAGAATCCAAGTTGGGAATGTAGTCTTTCAAGAGTTTAGTGCATGTATAATCTATCTGATGAGGTCTTATTTATAAGAACACAGACAAAATTATTTATTATTGCGACAGTTTATTAATGCAAGTGGCTTTTAACAATATTCAAACAAACAACAAAATACATAACTAAAATGAAAAAATGTATGCGCTTATTGCTAACAATATATATGTTCTTCTAAATAAAATAAATATGAATGTCATCAACAAAGAGAACAACACCACACACTGTCCTCTGGCATTCTTTTAAACTCTTTATAGGTCAAGGTTGTACGTGGCCGATGATACCATTTTTGACATAAATTGCACTGTACCCGCAGGCTTCCAGGTCTCCCTACTTTGTTGCACTTTGCACATCGATTCTAAAATATACAAATAATTACAAATAAATGATATAAACATCAAAATGGTAGGCTTCAATAAAAGGTAAATAGTTTATGTCAGCAATAGTAGAAAGCATCATAGTATGCTTTTATACAACAAACATACAGACAACGTTCTCTCCCAAAGTAAAGAAATATCCGGTGACTCCTTGTTTGTGAAATTTCTCTGCCTCACCAAGCGAGATAGCTTATTATGACATCATTGTATATTGTCATTTAGTATACCTTAATGCTACAACTGCTTGCTAAAATTTACCAAAATTATAGAATTTCAGTGAGACGTAGTATTAAATAACTTGTGGAAAGTCGATCTCATTTTTGTTAACCATGATGTGGATTTAAACTTACATCAGTTGAAGCTACAGTTGCAATCATTACCTGTGCCATCTGTTTAATATTTAGTTGATCTTCATCATTCGTGACTTCTGGAGGAGGTAATGGCAAACTCAAATCTGGATAGTCTTCCATACGTGGTGGTCGTGGTAATGGCAAACTCAATCTGTATTAGTCTTCCATTACTGGTGGTGGTTGTAATGGCACACTATCATCTAGTTCACGTGGAAGAAATTCATCTGCTAGAGGAAACAGTGCTGGTCCCGCTAGTGGTGAGGCTGGTAATTACAAACTGTTTTCTTCTGGTGCATTTGGGATTGCAGACATCTCTAATTGCTCTGAAGTTAAAGAAAATTATACTGATGCATTTTGAAAAAAAATACTACATGATAATTTTATTTCATTGGGTTTTAAAATTCATTTTTCATCGAATAACTTTTTATTTAGCTACTCGGGTAACAACAATTTACTGACACGAATGAAGGCCTTTGTTTTGAAATAAAATTTTAATCGTTTCTTAAAGAAAACCAAAATGTTACCTATATCTGCACTGCGATGTTTTTAAATAAACTGGCATTTTGGAATGTTTTAATGTAAACGAAATATTTATTGCGCAGAAGAAATTGAGTAAAGTAGTACTATTTAAGGGTGTCCATGTGCACTGTGTTGCATATTTTAAGAATCTATTAAATCATACCTTCAGTGCTGTCTGTGTCATCAATTCCATAAATTTTGTTGATGAAATCTGAAAAAAGATATTCAGGTTTTTTTCCACAACACCAGGAAAAAATACTCTTAGGTTTTGGCAAAAATACCCACTATTTTTATTGTTTTATAGAAAAATTGTGTATAATCTTTTTATGTAAAAGCTGTGAAAACTCCAAAAAGGTACTATGACATTTATTCCTTTCCTTTTAATGATATCAGTTTCAACAACCATCTAACTAATAATAAGTTATTCACTAACTAGCAAAAAATAATATTGTACTTGCAGACCTAAAATATTATTAGAGACAGCACAATTTGACATACCTTCCCAACTCTGTGCAGGAGATGCTGTTTTCGGTAACTGAAAGCATTTGCATGGCTTGCCTTCCAGTCGTACTGTTTTGTTTATGCGACCACCTAGAGCTTTCTCTTTATCTGTAGGGTCCTGTACCCCAAGAAAGGCAGCCATCGTCTCCTTCATTGCAAGCTCTATTGATTTTACGAGTGTGGCTGTTGACCCATTTATTACCTGATATAAAAACATAGACTGAGTAAGACTTTTTGTAAGTAACAATTACTGGTCTAACATAAATTTTATAATAAGGTAAACGAATAGTGTTTTAAAATACTTTTACTACAATTTGCAGGAACACTTGTCTTATCTTGAGATCTTAGAAATAAGAAATTGCATTCGAATACATTAATAACATCACAATTTGTGAACATAAACATTGCATGTTTTACTTTAAGCTACAATGTACAGGAAGTATTACAAAGCTTCTCAATAATTTTAAATACACAGTACCCATACACTAGCGATCTTACCTCTACATTAAACCTGTCAACTTCTTTTTCTTTTATTATGCTGGTGGGCATTAGGTTGCCATAGCATGTCTTGCAGTAAGGCATCAATGTGTCTTCTACATTGTCCATCACACCTGCAAACATATCTTGTCGACAAGTCAAGGAACTAAATAGATAACAAATTATTGGTATTGTTTGTTAAAGAGCAAAACTTATTTTATTTCAAATCCGCATTCATTTTGCTGACAAAAAGCCAATTACACCATTATAATGACCTGCTTACATTTTCACTGGCTTTTTAATGTAAATTTGCCACAGCTTTGGCATTAGCGTTTAAGGAATACTTTGCTAATTATAATATCATCATACACAGTAATTGGAGTTATTTTTATTATGTTGTGTAGGCCGTACTGACCAATAAAATATTCTAAAACATGTCCAAATGAATTGAGCATATTGATTGTCAAAGTTATCCAGGCAACCAATCTGATTGGTCACAAAGTTTGACCTATTAATCTTAATAAAAAGTAGAATACTTCCTTTTTAATCACTTTTGACCTAATGTTTACGCGGGTAGGTTAAGGCAAGTTTATTAATTTATTTGACGATCGCATTGCAATCTACCGACAACAGACATTCCCATGGTTACAGCGTTTTGATTGGTCAACTGGTTTAAGGTAGGGAGAAAATGACAACTCTCAATAAAAGTTGCCTAGGTATTCAAATCATACATTGTTTTTTTATTCTTTAGAGTCAGGTAAATAAAAAATCTTAAATGTTTTGTATTTAGTCGAATTTCGTTGACTTATGGAGCATTCTGTATGACATAAACTACATGAACTAACGCAGCTTCCGGTAACGTCAACGTGAAACAAATTCTTGCATCGCCATTGAGTGAGAACCAGCTAACTTTTAAAATTACCTTACGCCATACGAGACTGCACCAAAGACACGAACACTAAGGTATGTACAAGAAAATAGTAACTGTGTGTTGCCGTTATAATAATTGTACACAAATTCGTTAAGAGATGTCGATTTAACCTTCTCGAGGAATGAGTGATGACAGTGACCAGTGTATAACCTGTCTTGACTACTACCTATTTCGACCAAAACTGTTTATCAAAACGTTACAAGCCCGTATTGGAACTATCTGTATGCGAGAATTATGAAATAGCTGTTGAACAATGGCTATAGGCTTGCTTGCAATTCTTATAACCCCCCCCCCCCTTTTCCACAAAAAAAATAATAAAACTTCACACAATATACTCAAACCATGTAACTTTAAACTAAAACTTAATTTTGCACAATTCCATATAAGTACATTGTCTTTAAAATTTTCATGCTAAAACATTAAACAGAAATACTAGTTTATATATGTTGCTCAAACAGTAAGTAAAAAAAAAGCATTTGGTCTGGAGGTTAATAAACAATTAAAGTAAATTAAAAATATCACATACATTTGTTGAAACATGGTCAATTCATCAGTTACAAACTCAGTTTTAGAAAGAAAGAATGAAAGATTTGATAGGTATAGTTTAAGAAGTGAAAGTTCATTAAAGATATGTATGCTGACTCCAAAACATTAGATTATGATTCATCAGAGACATATAATTACATGTCTCTGGATTCATTTATTTAAAAAAATGCTTTTAATGACATATTTTATTTATATTATTCATTTACGCCCACATAATTTTAAATGGTCAAGATTTGACCCTTTGGGTTTTTTATTATAAAATAATTGTCATTATTTAACAATATTTTAATACTCTTTATATTTATTCATAAATGTACAGATGGGTCCAGAATATAATATTATAAAACTAAATTCCTCTTTATTTAGTTTTAACATTAACTTTTTATCAATTTTAATACCCAGATTCCCAAATTTTAAAATTTATGATTATAATTATACATTATAACATTATATTTAAAGTTGGTTGTTTGTTTATTGTAGGGTTATGCAATTAAGAAGAGAGAAATGCATTCCAGTCTATTTCATCATTTTCTGGCAGTGTCATGGATTTAAAATTTGTGCTGACACTGATACAGTTTACTTATACAGAAAATCTTAGTGAACATACTGGCAATTAATGTGGATAAGTAGAAGTCATGTGGTCTATTTCATAGTGCACTTTGCTACAAAAGACACAGCTTCATGTATTTTAAATTTGATGGAAAGAAGAGATACATAACACCATGATTAATACAGTTTATACATACACTTAAACAGAAAATCTTAGTGAGCATATGTTGCTTGGCATATATTATGGAAAATTATACGTCATGTGACCTATTTCATAATGGACTTTACTACAAAGATGCAGCTGATATTCCAAGATGTTTTTAAGATTTAATCGAACAAATTGTAACATGCAGCATATAAGTATTTAGAACTAAATTTACTTATTAATTACAAAATCCAACAGTTATAGTGCATGTGATTTATAATAATTAAAAGAAATGTGAATATATGTATTTTTATTTTATTATTATTCTTCATATAATTCCTTTGCCAGGAGACATTTTATTGCTTGGATAAGAATAGTCCATGGACTGAAACCATTAATAGATTTATATGTTTGTTGATACTATGACTACACTTAACTGTATTTTCAAGAAGATCTAGAGTAGTCAAATGTGATACATTGCATAAGCACATAGCATTACACCCCTTTTTTTAATCATGTTTAGATTGTGAACAGATACAAAATTGACAAATATTACCTAAATGACCCAAATCTCAATGCAAATATCAAAGTAAAATTCAGCCATTGATGAAGATTATTTACATTCATAGCAATTATGGATAAACACTGCCCATGGCTGCAGACAGGACCTCACATGTTGCTTTAACCAACAGAAATGCAGTTGCAGTTTACTGGAACTTATTGTTTTGTTTGCATTCAGTTAGTTTGTTCTGATATTTTCCTTTTGCATACAAAAATCAAATAGGAACTTGTTGAGGGGTTTTTTACTTGGAATAGGGTTTGATTTATCTAGGAGTAACCTATTGTAACATTGTTTTTCAAAGTAAGATAGAATAATGCATGGGGAAATTGTGAACATTAGAACTTTTTTGTTCTGACGAAGAACAAAATATTTGTTAAGCACACAGCTTAAGGAGGACATAACTTGTGTGGTGGTATGCATAATTTGCTTTATGAGTCTAGATTTTTGGTCTTTTATAAAAGAAAAGAAAAAATATGCAATAAATTACGGTCTTAATACAGCCATGATCTAATTGCTACTTCATATTTAAGACATTTGAATCTTATTTACTGCACCAAAAAGGTACAAATTAACATTAAGAGCTATAATTTATTATGTTGCTTCTCTAATAAGAAGGTACAATTCAGGGTAAAACAAGGGACCAACACAGCATGGCTCAGTATTCAGTGTACAGTAATTAGCTATAGGTACTAAACTATTGTATTAGGGAGTTCTTGTTTAGTCAGAGCTTACTAGTATTAATAAGACCATGTACTGTTACATGGTATGGGAAATGTTATTGTGAAGCAGCAAAAATTACCTGCCCCCAAACCCACCCACTGTCTCGGGGATACAAATAAAATTTAATTTGCAAGAAATTTATCGAAATATCAACCATAGCGGCATACCATAAGTATTCCTTACGGTTCTTGATAATCCATAATAAATTGCATCATTAATCTTGTATGCTAAGAATTATTGTTCAGTATAAGTATGAATGACGTAAATTTTACAATGTAAATGGTTTTTTTTTCATTAATAAGAACAAGAAATATGGTAATATGTCTGCGCTTTTGTAATCATTCGAAACTTGACGTCGATAACGTCGTTGCCGTTTTTAGGCCGTTCCGGAACTGGTGTAGTCACTCCAGCGTTTTAATACGCAAATTTCAATCGCCAAATAAGGAAAGAAATTTAAAATCGGTTATAAATTGCACTAGCGCATATTGAAGATGAGGTCAGATCTAAATAAAATTTTACAGGTAGGCAGATGATGTTGACTGTTTATTCAATCTCGCTGCACTAGATTGTCTGATGCATATTTTTCAAATGATGGAACGCACTATCCTTAAGGTAAAAGGGGGGTATTGTATACACTTGGAAAGTGGCCTTGAATAAAAGAACTATTGATATATCATAGTAATAGCAGATGATTACGCTTTGGTATTTTAATTCTGAACACAACAATACCAGATGTTGAACAAATTGAATAGATCTACTTGGTGCACCGGACGCATTTTGGGTCCCACAACTTGTTCCATTCACAAGTCACGTGACAGTAAGGAGAAAATGACGTCAAATCTTATTTCACAAGAGGTTGTTTGGGCGACACCATTACATGTTAAAAATATATTAATACTTTAAAAACGTCGTGGTTTTGTATGTGTAGTATGGTTTTTATGCTGATACCCTGTTATATATCATTTTACATCCATATATCACCGTGGTTGCCTTAACACAGCCGCGTAATGGGTTGCATTAAATCAAGCTATGTTTGATGTCGTATTTAACAAAGATATGGAAGCATTACTAAATAAAAAAATTAATCAAAATCATATCAAAGTGATTCATTGAGTTTGCATAAAAGATGGTGCGAGTTAAATTGTATTCAAAACCATATATTTATAACCGGTTCATGTCCTCCCTCCTTAATTATTGGCTTATCTGTTCAAAACCAAAAAGAACAGAATGACTGATGGAAAAAAATGAATCTGATTAGTCAACTTAATTGGAATGTAGGAAAGGTAATTGCCAACCAAATGTAACCTCTTTAGAACAACAACAATAATAATAATAATAATAATGCTATAATAATAATTAATATATATATATAATTAAATACTTTGATGTCTGACCCATCTAACTATAAAGTGTTCGATATAATGCACAGAATATATTTTATTTTATGCATACCTTTATCTTTATTGACCTGCTAATTGGATACTGTTTCATATAAAATGTCGTCAAAGATACCAAGGTTAACAAAAAATTTTCTTCGCCAGACGCGCGTTTCGTCTAATCAAGACTCATCAGTGGCGCTCAAACCCAAACAATATGTAAAAATCCAAATGATTAAGATGTTGTAGACCTTTTATCACCAAAATTCCAAAACGTTATATCAAATCCGGCTAAGAATATATTTTGTTATAAACATATCCTTTTTATCTTTATTGCCGAACTATTTACTTTTTCTAGAATACGCAGAATATATATTTTGATATTCTTTTATACCTTTGTTTGATCTGTATTGCCCTGCTAGCTATAAACCGTTCCAGACATTGCACCGATTTACTACTTTGTAATATTCATATCTGTGTTGATTGATATTAAATACCCTACTAATTATTTACTTCTTGATATGTTGCACTGAATATATTTTGTTTTATTAATCTGTTTCATCTGAAAAATAAATTTAAATACACAAACAATTTTTAAGTTTTTCTGTATTATGATACAAAGTAAAAATTAGCTACTGATAAATTGCCCCTAAATTTTAACTTAGATTCTAAATACATGTAGCCATATTTTCTAATGTGGATTCTCTACTGTAACATAAATTCTCTATACGTATAACCATTGTAACCTGGAATCGGCATGCATGTAACCTGGATTCTACATGCTTGTAACGATTGTAACCTGGATTCTACATGCATGTAACCATTGTAACCTATATTCTACACGGATGTAACCATTGTAACCTGGATTCTACATGCATGTATCCAATGTAACCTGGATTTACCATTCATGTAACCATTGTTACCTGGATTCTACATGCATGTAACCTGGATTCTGTATGCATGTAACCAATATAACCCGGATTTTCTATGGATTTAACCATTGTAACATGGATTCTACATGCATGTAACCAATGTAACCTGGATTATACATGCATGTAATGATTCTCACTGCAGGCAGGGTGTACTCGACTCCAATCTTAATTGACAAGGCTTGCCAGTTTTCCTACAGCAGGTCGGGGGTTTTCTCCTGGTACTCTGGCTTCCTCCCCCAATAAAAACTGGACGCCATGATATAGCTGAAAAATTGCTGAAATTAGC
Source organism: Limnoperna fortunei (assembly GCA_944474755.1). NCBI lineage: Eukaryota > Metazoa > Mollusca > Bivalvia > Mytilida > Modiolidae > Limnoperna > Limnoperna fortunei. The sequence continues at coordinate 52,752,583 of OX104119.1, read as the reverse complement.
GTTTAACACCATCAAACAAACAAACATGCATGTAATCAATGTAACCTGGATTTTCCATGCATGTAACCGTTGTAATCTGGATTCTACATGCATGTAATCATTGTTGGATTCTCCATGCATGTAACCTGGATTCCCCATGTATGTAACTATTTATCTTAACTTTGTATATATGACAGTTAGTTGCCATGGTTATAAAAACATATTTATCAAATATGGACTTTTTACGAGGTCAATACGTAGTTATATGGACCGTGGAGGAAAATATTGACCGAGGACGAAGTCCTTAATTGTTATATTACATATGAATTTTTCTCTATTTATTTCAATTTAGAATAATGAGTCGGAAGAGTATATCCGGATCTATTTTTAGAAACAAGCCTTAAATATGCTTTATAAATAGTAACATATCCGGATCTATTTTTAGAAACAAGCCTTAAATATGCTTTAAAAATAGTAACATGCCTTAAATATGCTTTAAAAATAGTAACAAGCCTTAAATATGCTTTAGAAATAGAATATATACACAGAATATTTTGGGGGACATTGTCTACACGAACCAATCAAAATTAGGACTTAACACACCATATGTAATATTTCATTAGATTAGCCGTATGTGTAACCAGTTACAACCGAATTGTCCTTCAAATATATTGATGCAACAGTATTTTCATGACAACTCCATGCATGTAACCAATGTAACCCTATGTAGCCATTTGGGAAATGTAAGTTACAAAACATACATTGAATTTGGTGAATATTTTGTGCCTTAGGCCCTATATACAACATCCAATACGAACAATTGTTGACTATTTCTATAGATGAATTAGATATATATTTATTCAGTTATATTATTATTATTATCTCTGTGTAATTTAGTTAAAAAAGGTGTCTATGGTTGTGATCTTTTTTTCTAGTCCTGAATATAGCTGAAATACTTCTAGCTGGACGTAAACAATCACACATAAAAATTTTTGTCATTAAACGTATCGATATACGATGAATGCAATGTAGGATCAAATTTGTGTTGGTGGTATTACACTAATGTACACGTGTATATTTGTTTGTTTGAATGGTGTTTTAACGCCACTTTCAGCAATTTTTCAGCTATTTCATGGCGTCCAGTTTTTATTGGGGGAGGAAGCCGGAGAGAACCCCCGACCTGCGGTAGGAAAACTAGCAATCCCTGTCAATTAAGATTGGAGTCGGCAGTGAGAATCGAACCCGCAATCTCAGTGTTGACAGACCACGTGATCAATAGACGAACTACCTTGACCACTTGGCCAATGAGGCCCTACACGTGTATAAGTACATTAGTACATATGCGTCTACTAGTTACTACTCCTCAACAATCAATTTCCGATTATTACATTTTAAAAAAAAATTCCGACCCTGTAATTCTATAGTAAGTGTTGACGTAATGTGGAGTGTTTTTGCACGATAAATGAAAACTGCTTACCTCGTATGATTCAGCTTATGCTCCTTTTGTAGATCAAGAAGACTACTTTTTGAAATTAACAATTATTTCCTCGAGATATTCTGCGTTTTGAAATGCGTAGGTTTTTTTATTTTCGATTTGGCCATTTGCCATAGTAATTTTTGACCAAAGATAAGAAGTAAGAGAAAATATAAATACAGCAGACGACAACTAAATTTGAAATTTGTTGATAAACAATTTGTTATAATGCCAATTCAAAAACCTAAAGTTATTATTAAGGACATGGAGGTATAACACACATACACATTATATTATACTATATAGTAAATATCAATTATATAACGTAAATTTATAGTATGAATGGAGAAAGACTGTCCCTATGCCGAAAAGTACGAATGTCAAAATATATCCTCCTCAAAAACACAAGTCTGGGACTTATTTATTATTATAGGTAGAATAGAACTTTCATCCGTTTGCCTGCAGTACCCGAACATCCATCATTTTTTAATTTTGTGTGGTCAACTGGGGACGTGGGGATGGAGAGAGCAGTAGGGTCAGTTCATAAAAGAGACAACCCAATATTTATATAACTTGAGAAGTTTCTAAATTATATAATATTTTCTCATAACGGGGGTTAGGGGTGGAAACAGAAGAACAGTGACCAAAAAAAAGCCCAGATATTTAATCTTTTCAAACAAGCATACCACACATTATATTTGAAGAACCAAGAAGCTTTGTTTTTTTTTTATTTTTATCAGTTTTCCTACATGTAGGAACACAGGCCAAATTAGGAAAATGTTTACTTTTAGGAAAGCATGTGAAAAGATTAGCTAAAGCCACAGGTAATTATCGATATGGGCCAAATGTATGTAGTTTTTTAGGTGTTTAACACCAGTTTCAGCTATTTCATGGTGTCCAGTTTTCGTGGGAGAGAAAACAAGTGCCTAAATGTGATAGGAAAACTGGCAATCCTTGTCAATTAAGATTGGAGTATGTAAAAACTGCCAGCAGTGAGACTCAAACCCCCAACCTCAGTGTTAATATATATAGCAAACATTGAATTGAAAATATTAAGAACAAGAAAATGTGTCTCTCTGACACATATTTCGGCTTGGCAGGACTCAAAGAAACAGTTCAACCAACAATAGCCAAAAACAAATGCAACAAATAACAAGTGTGGACTGTGAGCAGACTCGCAAAGGAATACCCCCGCATCGCTTTCAAGTCCAATTATCTCCCCTTAATGATATCCGATGTCAATAAAAATCCTTAATGCACATCTACATACCATGTACTTCCATTAATGCTGTTTCATTAAATTTCATCAAGCGGTTTAGGAGGAGTTCCGCTTACAAGGGATGTGGACAGAGGGACAGACAGGTTGATTCCTATATATCCCCCAAACAACTTTGCAGTGGTCATTAAATAGAAAGCGAGTCACCTTAACCCTATAAAAATACATAATTCAGCATGAAAGTCAGATCCTATTTTAAAAGAATGAATAATTGGGAATTTTTCTAGAACTGAAATGTGACACAACAAACGACCCGCGTGTATGACAATATATATAAGGATTAACTACAATAGGCGGATTATAAAATGTGCAAAACGGAAATATTGTTATCCCTCGATGGAGAAAATATTTTTGTAGTTAATACTTATAAATTCAGAAAATAGAATAAACACAACAAATTTATTTTTGTAACTGGACATTTCTGAAAAAAGAGATCACCACAAAATTTGTTAACGCAGTTAATATATGACGTCAAATGGTGCGTGTCTCCATGATGATCAATATTGGTTTCCATCCTCTTGTGATCATGACATTTTTATATCAAATAAGATTTCCTTACGAGGAAAAGACAAGGAAGACAATTTTTTAATGTTTCTTACGTGTAACCATTACAAAGAAAAATAACTGTAAAGTTTCTTACACTTGGTATTATTTACAAATTTAAAAATACATGTTAAATCAATGTTTTGTTACAACAGGGTTGACAGAAACTACAATAAGACGATATGTTTAGGATGAAGACCCTGTACAGTCAGTTGTCAGGGCTCTTCACGAGGAGGCTGTCAGTCAATCTGTATCTGTGGTTAAGAAGCTGGATGATTTTGATGAAGGTGTGGTGAGAACAATCCATGGCTTATACAGGAATAAAGAGATGGCGACCATGCCTAAACTACATGCAGCCTGAAAGAGAAAGACATTAATGTTTCTTTGTCTACAGTGGTGAGAACAGTGAAGAAGCTAGGGTTTCGAATATATTAAGTATTGGGCTAAATTTTACCAATATCTGCAGGTATAGTTTAATCGATGATTCCAAACAAAATGAATGGCCCATCAACCGATTTCTGGTTAGCTTACATTAAATAAAATGTCATTAAAGATACCAAGGTTGTACAATTTTCTATGCCAGATGCCCGTTTCTTCCGTAAATGGCTGATTTCTGGTACAGATGAGCTCACGCGCACACATATGTACTTGCTGCGTAATCCAATCAAAATGACAGAAACAAGAACGTTGTTATGGAAGCTTAACAACGTTCTTGTTTCTGACATTATGATTAGATGTCAGAGACAATAGTTTAAAACAAAAGAGAGTCTATAGGATATAGCGATGTGAAAGTTGTTGGTTTCCAGTACAAATAGGTACTTCCATGCGCTTTTAGGAAAGCCAGTGTGAATTTTTACTCGTGATAGAAATTTTTATGTCTTTTGGCTAGTTCCATTGCGCTCCACTCGCGAAAACTATACATTTAATTTCTATCACTTGTGAATGATCAAACGGTCTTTCCTAAAAACGTATGAAAGAACCTATTATTCATCTAATCCAAACCCCAACAATTTCTCTTGAATAGGACCAATGTTACAAAAAACCTAGCAGTACATTTCTCCCTGTAGCCTGTATCGCTCACCTGAACCTGAAATTCTTCCTTTTTTTATCTATTTCCCTAGCTATAAGCATTGTCCAAAAAGCATTAATCAACGTTTTAAGGGGAACAACTCCTTTAAAGACTTGTTCAACACTCACATATGCTTCGGTGATAATTTTTGCAAATCTTGAGCTAAATAATTTTTAAAAGAAAAGACTTTTTCGCTATTTTGCAGTATTTTCTTTTGATCTTTGTGTGCGATATTATTCCATCTCGCTCTACTAGCTTGGGATGGGCCCATCTCAGCTCGCTGTCAAGACGTCGTTAAGTAACACGGTGACGTTACAATGTTACAAACAGCGATAAACAGATTATTTACGTTTCATGAAACTCGATGCATTTTCTCGTCATCTTATCTCAGGGCTGACGCCCTTCGATAAGATATGAACGAGAAAACGCATCTCGTTTCAAAAAACGTAAATAACCTATAATTCTCTAGCTCTTACAATTAAGATATTTTTTGGTTTGAGTGGTGTTTTAACGCGCCTTTCAGTTATTTTTTAACTATATCATATATATTTAGTGCCAAATAAAAATTAAAAAGAATAATTACATAAAACACAAATCTATCTTTGTCGTTTAGAAAAACTAAAAAATCTACAAACAACCTACAGTATACAAGTACTAATACATTTGGAAAAAATGATAAATTTAATGTACATACGTACATCACAAACATGACGATTTCATTTTAACTTCTCTCTAAAAGTAGTATATCGGCATCATTTTTACTAAGATACAAATTTTACCTATATGTAGCAAGAATAGGTATATACAGCAAATAGGTTAAGGTAGAGCTCTGTAGTTTCACATCTACTATTGATAACGACTCCCGTGGTCTGCCAACATGGTGTTTTTGTGTTCAAGTATCACTTTCACTGACTTGGAACTAAAATGCAGACTCCAAACTAACCTGATTGGTATTTCCTGATTTCCTGCCAAATTTCGGGGTTATCCTCCAGCTTCCTCTCCCACATTAAAACCTGGAAGAAATTATATAGCTTTAAATTACTGAAGGTGGTGTTTAAACACTATTCGAAAAACAATATTAAGCAAGATTGTTTCTATTCACTTTGACTTTTTCAAAACATTTTTGTAAGGGTAATAAACATGGACAAAATTGGTCACATGTGTTTTATGCGACTTTTACAACAAAAAAACATACAGTACAACATATGTCTAAATATGTATCATGATTACTTTTTGGAAAAAGAGTCACATCTGAGTTCATTTTCCTGCTTTTATTTGCTAGATTTATTATTTTTAATACACATTTTTGGGGAGGTGGTGCTTGTTGCAAAACACCATGCACTCCAAGACTGGAGTCACAAAAACCTGCAAAAATTTTTAACAATTATATTAGCCTTTAAATTTAGAAAACCAAGTAATTTTTCTCTATGCCACCGAGTCCTAACCTATTTTTACCTATATTGTCTTGACCGATCAACTTCATTTAACAATTTTCTATTGCTTACTTCTGTCTGGTTTCAATTACGAAACTACATCCTGTCCATCGATACATCAATAACACTGACCGGAAGAGATTAAATTACAGAAATGTTATCACTTATATTTGGTAAAATAAAAGCGTCATCGCAAAATAAGCAGGTGAATTCCATAATACTTCTCAATTCTTATCGGTTGTTTCCACAATAAATTCGTTGTTGGCTTCATCAGCAAACTCGTTTTCATTACGCACATGTCTTGATGTTGTGTTTACATGCTGACGTCAAAAGCGCGGGAAAAGCCTCGCAATTTGTCCGAATACCATGAAACGTCACGGAAATAGACGAACGCTTGTAAACAGTATTAGATCCCTTCAGAAACAAAAATTGCTGACTTGTAATGTAAAATTCCCGTAGCAAAAGTCAAGGACGAATTGTTACAACTAAAAAACATTTCACTTTCTTATCAAGAGACATTTTGCGTCCTCTGATGTCCTTACTTGTGGAAGATCCTATTATCATAATATTGTATTTTTCTGTTGACACTTCATGTTGCTTTCTCTTTTTGTGTTTTTCAGATCTACTTTCCATGGATTGTGTAGTTTTTGTAGATTGAGAACCAGTTTTTCTTTGTTTGCATTTTGTAGTTTTTCTAAGATTCGCCTCTTGCTGATTTGTTTCCTTGCGTAATTCTTTCCGATTTTTGGTTTACAATTGTTTCGACGAGAGTCAGGGGTTTTCCCTGGGTAATACGGCTTCCTCCACAAATAAAACCTGGACAGTATGATATCGCTTAAAAATTGCTGAAAATAGCGTTAAACATCATTCAAACAAAAAATACAATGGTTTCTATATTTTTAACCGATTTACTGATGTCTACCATTTCTGCTTTAATATAAGCTATGTCTATTAGTGTCATTTTAACTTCATTACATACTGCTATGACTTCGTCTAGCTTATTGCCTTTATTTATATGTTCTATTTCTAGCTTCTGAAATGAGTCTTTAAGAAATTTGATTTCTGTATTTTGTTTTGTCACCTGTTGTAGAAGCATTTCTATTTCACTTTTCTCGGCTACTTACATATATTGAATCTAAATGGAAAAACTATTTACCAACTTATACAATTTGGGAAATGTCACATAGTGAATTGGGTTGATATAGCACTCAAGTCTTCAAGAAGTATTCGATACGGCGTGGACATTTCTAGTGAATGGCACGGGTGTTTGAGAGCAATTCATCGTGTTGTGCAAGTCTGGTAATGTAATAACGTCTGTTTTAGGTAATTGATGGCTAATCTTTGAAAATGATTGGTCGAAATCTTAGTGGGTATATCCCCTAATAGAAAGGACATCCTAAATGTGTTTGGAACGGTAATAATTGGTTGGTTTGTATTGTTCGAAACGAGTTCTCAACCAATAGTAATCTTCACGAATATTTTTAATTCTTTCAAAAAGACTCGCCCCGTGCGGGATCCGGGTGGCTAAAAGAATAGACCGCAGTCGCGCTAGCTTGTCGTAAAAGGCGACTAAATAGCGCCCAGTACCCTGACCGGTCGGTTTGCCTAAAGACCGACTGGGATGTGTGCCCCAGGTGGTTGAATGGGGTACCCCTGGCAAGCTGGGGTTGTCAGGCCATAATACGGAAAACCATTAGTGCACCGTGTTGGGAAAAATGCCACGTTCCTCGCACGTTAAAGAACGCTGCTGTAGTATTCGCTATGAGTAGGGATTTCGATCCCGCTACAGGAGGCTAAATTGCCCGACCCTATCCATCCTCCCATTTGCCAGTGGCAATCTTAAATCCGTTACCCCTATTTTTCCTTGTGTCCCATCCCATTTTCATTCATCATCATTTCATGTTCATTTTATCATCCATTTCATGTTCATCGCCTGAATATAGCTGAAATATTGCTGCTCGGGCGTTAAACACCATTTATCAATCAATCAATTCAAAAAGACTCACATATTTACTCCAGTTTGATACTTCACAATTTCACAAAAACAGCAAAGATAAATGCCATCAAATCATTGATCTCTTAGAAAATGTCTGAAATAGACTTTAAGGGACTATACTCTCACGTTTAGCAATTGGGAATTGAGCGTTAATTGTATATTTAAATATTACGTTAAATTCGTCCAAGTGTGATGCATATTTTTCTTTTAAGTTCTCTTTATTTGTTTATTAATTCATGTTTATTGCCTCTTTAACAAAACCTTTCTTGACGACATACGCCATCATTCCAATACAGTATTTGTTTTTGTGTTCTCTAGAAAGTAAAATTGAAACTGTCACACAAAAACCATTGATAATCAAATGACAGCGTAAAAAATAATTTGTCCATTTTTAACATACTCGTACAGATTTAATGTATTTTTAAAACAACTTCAATTGCAAATTTAATTTTATTAACTATTAAATATATTTCTTGGGACGTGGTGACCGACTGTATAAGGTAGTTGAGTAATCTACTATTGATTATAATATCTTAATTATCACTGAAATCTTAATTGATAAGGATTGGTAGTTTCCTACAGAAGTTCGGAGGTTTTCTACTGATATTCCAGCTTCCTCTTAATATAAAATCTGGATGACATGATTGCTTAAAGTTGCGTTTACCACCATTCAAACAATAAAGATATCACTTTGTTCCTAAAAAACGCGTAGATTCAAATAACGTGGTAAAGTATTTTAGCATTAACAATATCATTTATTACATAACTAAAAATTTGCTTCATTACTAACCTGATTGTGTTATCTAATTGTACAAAGAACTTGATGGCAACTGTTTGTTAGTGGCCTTCCTATCTTAGAATGATAAGTAAACAGAATAATGTCAAGTTATGTGTTGTGTTGAAACTGATTGTAATCTATAAAATACTATACCCCTCGTCCGTGCTCAATTACTACAGTCACGCTCGAAGTTCGACAGCGCGAGCTGTCTAAATTAACAAAAACACAATTGTATTGGAATTATTAGTTTTTTGTAATATTGGCAGAAAAATAATTTGACTGCTATATGTTATAGTATATATCGGTCAATAAGAATCTAACCTATATGGCATTGAAAATAGCGTATTGAGGCAATACACGCGACAAAAAGCAAAAACCAAAAGTATGCAATTGTCAGTGCTGTACAAACAAAGAATACATGATCACCAAATGCACTTAGAGCAAATGGAATAACACCCTGCAGTATTCTAAAGTTTTTAATTTGTTCCATTTTTCGCTCAACAAGTATGCGGGCTGATGCGATTCGTCGTGTCATCTCCACCTCAGCTTTACTCAACTGAACTTTTGTGTTGAATATTGGGCAGTACAGTTTAACACCTTTTTGTCTCAAGTCTGATTGTATCTGGATAAACCCCTTATATACCATGACTACATCTCCTTTCTCTAGATGATCATCAAGTCCACTGCATCTTGATATTTCTACATCAGATGTGCAACCTGGCCAGAGTTTTGAGGCAAAAACCCCTGCGCCTGTAGTGCTTACACCAATCAGAGCTTTGAATGTATCATGGGACTTGTAACTTTAATATGTAAATGACTTGTTTTCAAGAGAGGATGGACTATTGAAAAAATTTCAGTACAATCAAGAGTGACTCTGGTATCAGAAAACTGTTTAAAACACTTTGGGACACGCATCTGCAGATATTTAAGCTTCGGAAAAAACGAAGAAACGTAGACAGACTGACATAAATAATATTTAGGCATTTAAGATTTTTGATACTGAACTTGCTGAAGTCTTAAATCGATTTTCTAAATCTTAACAAACCAAGACGAATTCTCATCATAACGAGTAAAAATTCATCAATACGCCTCAACTTTCTTTTGCGACCCAGATTTAGTTCATTTCACCAATGCTTTCAGTAGAAACTTTGTCAGCGCCATGTTACATAAGTGTATCCTGGGAAGATGCCCAGCGCGTCCCCGGGTGGCGGATAGGGGAGGCCCTCTCGTTGGGGGGTGTCAGGTTAAAATACTGAAATCGTGACTGCGGACCTTAGTGGGTAACGTGTTTGGAGAGTGCCTCGCTCCTTGTACGATAAAGACCCCTTTTGTAGATTTCAAAAGAGTAGGCTCATTGCAGCCGCTACAAAAGGCTAAATTTTCCGCCCCTACCCAATACTCCGTACTTTTCCAGTGGCATACAGTCAAAATTGTGTTCCCTGTGTCCCATCTCACCCATTTTTCAATTGATGTATTGTTTGTTAACATGTTCCCGTCCTGAATAAAGCTGAAATACTGCTCGCTGACGTAAAGCAAACATCCAATCAATCAATCCCAAACTATGTTCCAAAGGCCGAATTTTTGGAATATATTTTTTAAACGGTTGTATTATGATAACACCCATATAATATTAATAAGTTGCGACGGATCTATTATTATTTGATTTATCAGGTATCAAAATATTGGAAAATATTTCAAAGTATTAAAACTTGACGATTTAAATGAGAAGCTAAAATATTATAAAAATCATTTCCATGAAATGTCTGAAAATATATAATTTATTTGTAAAAGCCTTAGAAACAAGTAGACATGTAATGCTCCGCCGAGCATTTCCTACCTGTTTCTTTATATTTTCTGACAATGTATTAAGATTCTTTTATCCTGCAACCATAAAAAAAATTTTACACTGATAAAAACATGAAAACGGTGTACCATTCTTTGCTTAGACGCATCAGCTAACAATAAGGGTCGACAACTTATTCACTTCCGGATTGTGATTTACACGTTATTGGAATTGAGCCATCAATCTTATATTACATTTTGACGTAGAAGTTAATATAAGAGGTAAAAAACAACGTTGCAAAAATATTGAAATGGAACGCTAATGATAACATGAACAATTTAGCCTGATGTATAGTAATCGTTAGATACTTAGATAAGTAATTATCATAAGTTTTACCCTGTTTTATCAAACCGTTCAAAACCGGTAGATTTTTAACTATTTTACGAAATTAGTGTACTTTGAGTTACCTCGCTTGCCACTATAAGTCTATTCCAGCCTTTATTTAGTAAATACGTATATCACTTTGTACAATTATTTATTTAGAAATAAACTAAACATAACAAAAAATACTAAAATGCTATGTAATATTTTCTAAAACAAAAAGGCAATTTTTTACATTTGCAAACAGGACTAAAGGAGGGGGGAGGGTGTAACGTAATAAAGATCTTTTTCTCATTGTTCTTCCATATACCTTTATATGCAGGTGTTGTTAACATGTTTTAAGCTGATGGTGCAAATCTCTATAATATAAAGTAGCTTTCTCTTTTTAAAAATTTGTTTGATAAAGACATCATCTGTTCCTTTTATGTCTGTTTGCCAATAAAGAATTTGAATTGGAATTTATTATGCATACTAGTACCAGTACCTTACTGTATATATGTAATACATATAGGTACATTGTAACAATGATACAAACTTTACTAATTTTTTTCATAAATTGCCATCTTTCCCTTCTCTTTGTTTGAAAGTGTGAGTGTTGTTCATAAAACTTTGGTTTGACAATAATCATCACTGAGTTTTGTTCACTACTTGTAGTACTTAAGTCAAGGGTGATTGATTAAAAATATATAATTATTCTCAATCTGTGCCTTTTACTTCAGTATGATTCATGAAAAATATAAATTTTGGTTTGTTGTTTTTAAATAAAAAAAATAATAATACATTAATATTTAAAGTTCATGCCCTTACAATGATACACTGATTATTAGGTTAATTCATTTTTATTTTATTATAAATTTACAGATAATGGCTTGGTGTGAGGACCGGGTGCCTGGTTTCTTTAATGAACCTTACTTATCAGTATTTAATGCTCGTCATGCCATTATGTATATAAATATGTATGCAGGAAACACTGTGATGTGATTCCTGATACCAATGTTCCGGAGACACTTACCAACTGCAGTCCATATCCAAGTGAATGTGATTGCCATAGTTGTGTAATCAATCAAAGCAGGATTGCTACAGTAAGCACAATTGACTCTTCTGATTCTCTTTTCAATGTCAGTAGTGGATGGTCAGAAAACTATTGATGTTACATCTAATGGCATCTAATTTGACATCCGATGCACAGGGAGAACATATGGTTTAATGAGTTTTGTATATTTAAAATTATAAATACTCCTTAAAATTGTTTACATTTGGTACCCAGTGTTGTTCTAGTCGTAATTATGCATTACATGTAAGTTTAATTTGTTTAAGCCATTCCCATCAACACTTTGAATTTGAACATTTAATAATACATTGAAATCTATCCAGTAGTTAAATTCAAGTGAACATTTCTTTATGAGTTAATATATTTAAGTTAATTACTGTTCATGAACATTTGAAAATGGTCTGTTTTGTTGATAGAGGTAATTAGATAAATTTATCTTTTCATCAATTTATTTACAGATATTACATGTACTTTAGTATAATTTTGTAAGAAACAGAGAAGAAACATATCTTTAAGGTAAGCTATTGTAATGTCTTTCTAAGAATTTATACTTTTTTCTTGTTTTATTTGTGTGCTTTTGTTATTAGTATTACGGTCATCATTTTAAAGGTAGCTTAGTATTTCGGTGTAGCCAACTAGGTAAATAATATTATTTTCCTATTTTGAACCGTCTTTCTAAAATCCGTTACCCCTATTTTTCCTTGTGTCCCTTCCCATTTTCATTCATCATCATTTCATGTTCATTTTATCATCCATTTCATGGTCATCGCCTGAATATAGCTGAAATATTGCTGCTCGGGCGTTAAACACCATTAATCAATCAATCAATCTTTCACTAAATCATTAAAATTTTAGTCATTATATTGCACTGTGTGCCCTCATCAACTGAATTGGCTTTGTTTTTTATATTGATTTGTCTCATTTGTTCCCGAATAATACCTTGTAACCTGATGATAATTTTGTGGTAGCGCTTATTTTTCTGATTTAATTTTGAAATTTACGAATATCTTTTTTCTCTTTTAGTTTAAATAATAATATTGTTTTTCTCTATTTTCAAATTTAAATTGTAAAGCAAAATTTGTAATTTTGTTTCACATTGTAATTACTGATTTCACAGGGGTAACGGATTTTAGATTGCCACTGGCAAATGGGAGGATGGATAGGGTCGGGCAATTTAGCCTCCTGTAGCGGGATCGAAATCCCTACTCATAGCGAATACTACAGCAGCGTTCTTTAACGTGCGAGGAACGTGGCATTTTTCCCAACACTGTGCGCTAATATGGTTTGCGGTCAGGTTTTCCGTATTATGGCCTGACAACCCCAGCTTGCCAGGGGTACCCCATTCAACCACCTGGGGCACACATCCCAGTTGGTCTTTAGGCAAACCGACCTGACACGCCGGTCAGGGTACTGGGCGCTATTTAGTCGCCTTTTACGACAAGCTAGCGCGACTGCGGTCTATTCTTTTAGCCGCACGGGGCGATTTAGTGAAAGAAATAAGTAATCTAAAAGAACAGGTTGACAATAACAACAATGTTGAACATGATTCAGAACACGAAAATATTGTACATATGCGTCTTCAGACAAAGGGCAGGCCATATAATTTAAAGTTTTTATGAGGAGTCGACAAATTGGTGTTTATATCGCACCCATTATTAAATGTGTTTTGACACTTGTTGATGTTGAAGTTGATGAACTGCCAAGCAAAACAACAGCGCTCCATTTTAACTCGGAAATAGCACATATTATTAGAGAACATGTAGAGGAAGTGCAGATAATTTAACATTGCATAGAGATGCTACAACAAAAAGGGTAGGCATTTTTTATGGTATCCTTCACAATTCAGTTTTTCATGGCGCCGAACGGAACCATATTGAAACCAAATCATGTAGGGGATGGTGGGAAGGTTTTGTAGATATGACAGGTAAGAATAATTTATTCACAAAAGTATAATTTGAGAACAAATTTTGAAATTTTATTTCATAAAATTCCTACCTGCCATATCTACAATTGGATTTACATTGATTGTAAAGCTGACCTTATGAAAAAGGCTGTGGTACATGATGCAGGTTTCATCTCTTTAATCACCATTATCATTATTTTCACAATCCCACACATCAATATGATGAAAATAAACTTAGAATGTAAATCCATTTCATAGAAATGGAGACAGTACACATGTAACAACATAATCATCAGTTTAAACACAAAACACAATATAAAACTTCACTCCGCAGCTCGCCAAGAATGAATGAATTCATCTTATAATTTATCTTTATAATAAAACTTCATAAAAGTTTAAGATTGACTCCAATCTGCACTGTCCAAAATTTCCTTCATATTAGCTCCTTTAAATGGAGCCCGTGACGGCGAAATCGACCGATTTGAGTGACCTTTGACATTTCAAATCTCTATTCCTTTACTTTTGTATGCCATTTTAATCAACTGCACAATCCATCTAGAAATAATCTGTGAAGACACTGACTTATGTGGCTTTTCATAGCCAAAACAAATTTTCAGCACCCTCTGATCTAAAATCTTTTGTCTTTTTTAAATAATAAAATAATGCTCTTTTCGGATCTAAAAGTTTTTGATTTCCAGTCATGTAGAAATCCATGGAAACACAGTCGTTGATGGAGAAGCTAGGAATGCTTTAAATAATGACATCATAAACTGTAAACTACCATTTACTGATTTTAAGTCAATTATTTTAAAATATATTTATAGTATATGGCAGAGTGGTTGGGATCTCGAAGTTCATAATAAACTTCATGAGATCCAACCACTAATTCGCCATACAAATTTTAACACTTTTACATATCGTAGAGACCAAGTAGTTTTAACGCGATGCATACCAAGACGACCCATAACTATATTTTAAAGGGGAAGGAAACCCTCCAAACATCTTTGCATAAGTCTGCAGAAGATTCCTATATAAATGTATTTCTAACTATGTTCGTGTTACAAAATGGCACCATAAAGAAATAAATCAATATTTTGTGATAATAATTTTGAAATTCCCGCCTCCATGTAGGCAGCTATTAATGTGTGATCTGTGACGTCACACCTACTATTCCGGTTTACCTGTCTCAGCATCTGCTAATTATGATCAACTTTGCAAAATATTTATAACTGATAAAATTGATATGGTAAACAAAACCAGCTAAAACCAGATGGATCTTTTTCATAATATTTAAAAAAAGATCTTATTTCTGAAGGATATTGAATTCGAGAAGCATTTAGCATATTCCGAAGGGGGGTCTCAGAAGTTGTATATCGGACAAAGCACACTGGTACGAGTTCGGAAATTAGCACGAAATGCCAACCACAGAGGAAAATGTTTGTTTTTATAGAATTCGACTTGGTGCAAAAGAACTTGAAGATCACAACTGCGTAACAATGCACTCAAATTCTATCTCGATGTTACATTTATACACTCGGATTAACTGATGTTTAATAAAATACTACGAGTGTCTGAAGATTTGAACAATAATCTTTCGTGGTCTACTTCCACGTATATTATACCTTAAATTTGAGCAATTAATAGTTTGGTAAGTTGGCATAATTTAGTTCAGATGAAAGCAAAATAATATGAATATAAACATCGCACTGCCTATCTTTTACCGGAATAGTAGGAATGACGTAGAAAATTGCACCTTTTGCACTCTTCAATGCAAAAGAGCGCCACAATATGTCGACGCCCTTGAGCTAGCGGGAAATTCAAAAAGTTTATTTTTAATTATTTTTTTACTTATCTTGTAAAATTTTTAACAACTTTAAATAGTAAATCTTAATTTTAACTTTTTTCTTTAAATTGTGTCTAAATTTTTTTTTTTTTTTTTGGTTTCCTTCCCCTTTAAATGGTGAACCACGACCCGAGTGTGCGACATGTAACAGTCCATATACAATCAAGCATGTCTTGATGGACTGTGTTGATGTGGCCCACATTCGGGAATGTTTTTATACTGTGGATTCTTATTTTAATTTGTTTACAACCGTCGCTGGCGATAAAATTCTACAGTTCTTAAAGGAAATTAATTTGTATAATAAAATATCATATAATACGTTAACTATGCTGTTGTTTCATATTTTATAATTTTAAGCATGTTTTTTTATTCGTATATACCCTCATACTATTTTGTGAGATTACAGTTTTAGTACATTTCAACAGGGTTGTTTCTAATTTTTGAACGTAATCAATTTATTAAATTGCTAACGTCCTGAATATAGCTGAAATATTGCTTGTTGGACGTTAAACATTAATCCATCAATCTTTGAAAAAGTAGGAATAAAAATCTTTGAATTGTGATGTCCAGTCCTATCCTGTTTTGATAAATCGTGATGCAAAAAGGTAATACCTTTACTTTGGATATTTACTGATCCTTCTCCTAATTTTAAAGACTGTAGATCTCCACAACGACGAAAAGTAGTGATCGCAATAAAAAAAACACAGTCTTTAAAGTCACATATTTCAGTTTAGCATCTTTCAAAGGCTCAAATGGTGACTGCTTCAGAGAACCTAAAACGAAAGGCAAATCCCATTCAGGTACAAGTTTTCTAATAGGAGGACGAGAATTAAAAAACACCCTTCAACAACCGTATAATAAAAGGATGTTGACCTACAGGTGTCTTATCAATGGGAGGTAATACTGATGACAACATTGACCTGTACCCTGCTATTGTCCTATACTTCAACCCCTCATCAAATATATCTTAAAGAAAATTTGCAGTTTTCTAGAGATGCTTCAAGGGGATCATTTCCCTTTCCAAACACGAGCTATAGAACCTTCTAAATTGGATTTGTAATCCCTCTTTGTGCCTGATCTCCATGACTGAGACAACAATTTTGAGAAAATCCTCTTGCGTCGAAATTTCTGTTGATAACAGCCATGCAGTCATTTGAAAAATTTCTGGGTTCGGATGATCTTGAATTTGTTCACCCCTTGACTGAGCAAATTCTGAACTTTTGGAAGTTTCAATGGTACTGCCACTAATAATTGAAGAAGTTGAGGATACCAGGTTTGTCTATGCCAATGTAGAGCAATCAGTTTTACCTGACATTGGAGAACTTTGGGAAACAGAGACAGAGGAGCATACGCAAACATGCTGTCCCACGATATTGAGAGATCATCTGTTACTAATGCATGTTGATCCCGCATCCATGAACTGTACAGGTGAGCTTTCTTGTTCTCTAGCGTTGCAAATAAATCTATCAGCGGCTTCCACCAAAGATTGAAAATTTGACAAGTCACTGCTTGATTCAGACACCACTCCGTTGATTTTATTTTCAAGCGACCTCATTGGTCTGCTATGACATTTTTTGTTCCCGCTATGTGAGCTGAACAAAGAATTATGTTGTTCTGAATTGCTCGAGTCCATAACTCCCATGTCTGCTGAAACAGACAAAGAGACCAGGTCCCTCCCTGACGGTTAATGTATTGAACCACCGTTGTATTTTCTGATCTTACCATCACTGTTTTGGCATACATTTTTTTAACTGTCAAAATCACCGCCTCTAACTCCAAGTTGTTTATGTGCCGTGATTTTAGGTTTTCCTGCCAAAGACCCTGAACAGTTTTCGACCCTAAATTTGTTATGGATGCATCTGTGGTGATTGTTACATCGGTCTGAAGAGGCGCTGAATTACGACTCTTCATAATGTTTGCTTTGCACAACCACCAACTTAGATGCATCTTGAGCTCTGGAGTGCATGGAATTTTGTAATCCATGCTCATTTTTGAGGGTATCGGTCTCATGAAAAGACGTCCGTTGGGTACAATCTCCAGACATGAGGCGATTATCCCCAAATATTTTAGATACTGTTTGTAATTGTTCCCTTTAACAATGTTCTTATTGCCATTCTCAAGTTCAGAACTCTTTCCTGAGTGGAGTACACTTTCCCTATATCTAGTCTGAAGTGCCCCCTATGTAAATTAAATCTTGTCAAGGTTGTAGGTTTGACTTGGTTATGTTTATCATAAAACCCAGTTGAACAAGGAGATCTAGTATAACTTTGCGATTTAGCAACAAAAGAGCTTTTGCTTGGTTTACTGCTAACCAATCGTCCAAATAAGTCGCTAGTCTGATGCCCTGAAGTCAGAGATGGGCTGCTATTACTGTTTTTTATTTTGGTAAATACCCTTGGAGAGCTCGTTGGACCAAAACATGGAGCTTTTAATTGGTAAATTTTTCCTTGAAAACAAAACATTGTAAACTTTCGGTGTTTTGGGAAAATCGGTACATGAAAATACGCATCTTTGAGGTCTAAAGTTATCCCCCAATCTCCTCGTTTTACTAGATTTAATACTTTTGTCAAAGTATCCATCTTGAAATGTTGCTTCCGAAGATACAGGTTTACGGTTTCAGCTTTATCACATGTCCCCTCTCCCCTTTTTTATCGGTACTAAAAAGAGTGTACTGTAAAAACCGCTTTTACTGTTGTGTGTTGATACCATTTCTATTGCATCTTTTTCTAATAAACTTTTTATTTCCGTTTCTAGTATACCAATATCTTTTGCATTTACATTTTTTTCCTTCATTCCCTAAAATGGAGGCTTTTTATGAATTTCAATTTTTAACCCTCTTGGATTATATAAAGGACCCAGTTGTCTGTTGTAATTTCCTTCCAACGTGGAAGAAATTAAGACAGGCGACCCCCAACCGGAACCACTGGAAGCAACATCAAGTTTCTTACCTGGTTTGAAGGTTGGTCCTTTTCTTGCCACCTTCAAACTTCTTGTTCTGTTGACCAAAAGACTTTCCTGTATTTCCCTTCTTATCCGAGTATCTAGTACTTGTATCTTCTGAACTCTTTGGGATAGGAAAAGAATTCTAAACATTACCAAAGGTCGCATTCGCAGACCTGTCTTTATCATAACCAAATTTCTTAGCCGATGAACCTGTCGAATCAGGCTCCTTAGCCTTACGCTTCTACGGTTTCGAATCAAAAGAAGGCGATAAATCAAGTTTCCTCTGAAAAAACAGTTAAATTGTTAGGATTTTCAGTTCTCGACTCATCAATTTGAATGCCTGACTTCTTGTCCGCTTTTTTTGTCTATGCATCTTGTCCAAACAATTCAAAAAGACCTTTATTATAGGTATTTTCCTTTACAGGTAAGTTGTGTACGTCCTCAGTGTCAGACATTTAATTATTAACAGATTCATGGAATTCTTCTAATTCCCTCTTTGTGAAGAACCTTGTACCTCAAAGTTCGAAGTTTTAACAATAGAATTTATCCATTTTAGCATCTATACCTTTTATTTAAATTATCAAACTTCTCGTTCCATTTATCCTCTAACATCTCGTATTTAGATTTACGTCTTTTTTCGCCTTCCGCTTACTCTGGCATTTACTGCCTCAGTTTCTTCTTGCTCCGGTTCAATCGAGCCTGCCGATAATTCATTATCGTTTAGTTCTATATCAGCATGTGCCATGCTGGCACGTCATGTTCCGTCGGCGCCAAGATGAAAACTAAATTGTAAAGGAAACCGGAAGTGGGAAGGTGAAGTCATGGGTTTTTGACTTCCGGGCGAGCTTGTTTGAGCAAAGATGGAAATCCAATTGTAGATATAACAGGTAGGAATTTATGAAATAAAATTAAGAGATGGGAACAACAATAACACAGTTGGACTCGGAGAAGTCTCGAATGGAAAAGCCGAAACATGTAGTCAGTGTACTAAAGATGTTTTAATTGATCGGAACACAAAACCAGTTGGTGAAAATTGTACTATTTTGACTAGGGTTAAAAATTTTATGACTGACAGAAGTGCTACTGAAGAAAAAGTTAATATGCTGTTATCTGAAACAATATGTACAAACACACAAACCAGTTTTTGTCCAAATTCTTTCAAATGTGCTGTGCAACCAATATTACAATTTAGTGAAGTGTGTGAAATGGAATTTAAAAAATGTTAACAGGAATTCTCTATTTTTGATGAAAAATTGTCAAAAGAATCAATAGATCATTGTCTTTTCAGATGTGTTTCAAAACTTTTTTTCAAAGATGAATCAGGTGATCCACTCTTTGCAGCAACATTTTGAAAATCATTAGGAATAACTTCAGTTCCATAAAAATTTTTAGAGGAAACATGTTTAATACGTTTTTTTATAATGCAACAGGAACTTATTTTTTTGGAAAAACACTTAATATCTTTTTTAACAAATTCAAGGTCAACTTTAAATGACAATCAAAATTATATTTTAACTAATATTCAAAATCCAATGGTTTTAACTATCTGTCGTGCCCTTGGTATTATAAGCAAATGTTTGACTGAACCTTATTGGGATGCAGCTGCAGATGATTAAAACAGTAGCATTTATACTAGATTTATTGATGTGTTAACTTTTTGTAATGACAATCCTAAATTGTTGTTGAAATGAAAAAGGAATGAAATAAAATTATTTTTGGACCTGATAAAAGTTTAGGTAATGTTTCTGATTTTTTATTCAGATCTTGCAGTTTTGACAACACGACAGAAATTTGTTTAAAAAGATTTTGTAATGTTTTAAAGGAAAAGGGGGAAATTGTTTTAAGGTTTTTTGTTAGGTGGAAAATTTTACAATCATTATCAGTTCAAGCTTAAAACCCAAAATGAAGTAAAACAGGACAATATCATTAAAAATGTCATGAACTATAAAAGAAAAAATTAAAATCCAAACAACTATATGAGGAAAGATTGAAAAAAAAGGAAAAACTAAAACTTCTAAAACAACAAATTTCAATTATAAGGGTGCAGATATAGCTAAAATCCAACCAAATGATAAACATTTGCTGTTGTTTAGTAAAAATGGAAAACCTCTGGACATAGAAGCGTTACAATCAAACCTGCTGAAATTGATAAACATTCGAAAAATGAGCATATATCTGACTGATGATACAGATAACCTACAGATACTGGACAACCCAGAAAATATTGTAAATAAAAGGATAATTCATACATGGACAGAAACACCTGGAAATAATATTAAACGGATAGGAAGAATAGTGTCAGACAGCAATGGAATTTTTAAGGTTTGACAGTTCATAACTTGAAAACTAATAATTTAACATTAATCGTCCTGTCCCCTTGGAATATCGGTACACTTCTCTCTATATTTAAGAATAATTATTAAATATATGTAACAGTGAAACCTTGTTCAGTTGCTCGGTAATAAAATCCGTTTTGGATGTGGACTTGTGCCAAGTTAACATATTGTCTTTATCTTTTCATCTCAAGTATCAAGTCTAATTTTACACTTTAATATTTATTTTACTACAGTCGTTGCACTTCACTTATATGTTTATCCTCGGTCACATATCCCTTGCATTTTAAGTTTTTTCTTCACTTTGTATGTGGAAAAAGCATATTGTTATCTATTGGTATTGTATTCATTTTTCAATGATAAATTGAAGTGTAAGTTTCAAACTTATCAGTCTTATTATTTTATTATTTAATTGTTGCTATAATTATATCAGTTTTGTGCATGTTCATGTTCTGTTGCTTTACAAATGTTTTTAAAGTAAATTTTAAAATTACCAATGACAGCTGTTATAAAATATCTAACATTGTTTTACAGGTCAAATATTGGGAAGAAAATGATGATGATGAAGATGGACCTTTTGAGTTTATGTTAGATTTGATTGATTGATTAATGGTGTTTAACGCCCGAGCAGCAATATTTCAGCTATATTCAGGCGATGAACATGAAATGGATGATAAAATGAACATGAAATGATGATGAATGAAAATGGGATGGGACACAAGGAAAAATAGGGGTAACGGATTTTGGATTGCCACTGGCAAATGGGAGGATGGATAGGGTCGGGCAATTTAGCCTCCTTTAGCGGGATCGAAATCCCTACTCATAGCGAATACTACAGCAGCGTTCTTTAACGTGCGAGGAACGTGGCATTTTTCCCAACACGGTGCACTAATATGGTTTTCGGTCAGGTTTTCCGTATTATGGCCTGACAACCCCAGCTTGCCAGGGGTACCCCATTCAACCACCTGGGGCACACATCCCAGTCGGTCTTTAGGCAAACCGACCTGACACGCCGGTCAGGGTACTGGGCGCTATTTAGTCGCCTTTTACGACAAGCTAGCGCGACTGCGGTCTATTCTTTTAGCCACCCGGATCCCGCACGGGGCGAGTTTATGTTAGAAGAGGTTGCAAGTGACCTGAAAGAAGACAACCTCTGGTTTACTGGTAGATATTTATTTGTGATTTTATTTTCATTTGCAATAATCATAATCTGTTAAGGAATTGATACAAAATAATTATACAGATTTTTTGTATACACATTTTGTCTATTCCTGAGCATCTATATTGGCAAATGTTACTATAATACAATTGATAAAACATATATTCACAATACATTGTTTTTTTATAATTTCAGATAATGAAAGATCCTCCAAAAGAAGAAAAAGACTATAGTTAAAATAGTAAAGTAAGATATAATAGAGTTATGTCCTTTAAGATTTTTGTAATCAAATCGAAAAATGAGTTATCTTTCTTTGATTCGAAGTTTTTGTTACTGAGGCACACTATTAAAGGTTAATATTCATTGGATAGTTTACAGCCAATGAAAAACTGTTTTATTTAGATGATGAGTATTGTTCATACTTCCAGTATGGTTGATTGATTGATTGATTGATTGATTTATGTTTAACGTCCAGCAAGCAATATTCCAGCTATATTCAGGACGTGAACAATTTTATAAATTGATAAAGTTAAGCAATTAGAAAGAAATCAGAGACACTCCTGTCGAAATATAGTAAAACTGTAATCTCACACAATAGTATGAGGGTATATACACATACAAATAACGTGATTAAAATAATAAAATATGAAATAACAGCATAGTTATGATACAAGATTATATTTTATTATACAAATTAATTTCTTTTAAGAACAGTAGAATTTTGTCGCCAGCGACAGTTGTAAACAAATTAAAGTAAGAATCCACAGTATAAAAACGTTCCCGAATGTGGGCCACGTCCACACAGTCCATCAAGACATGCCTGATTGTGTATGGACAGTTGCATGGCACACACTCGGGTAGTTGATCGTTAATTAAAATATAACTATGAGTCGTCCTGGTATGACCAAGACGACACCTGGTTAAAACAACTTGGTCTCGACGACTTCTAAAACAATTAAAATTATTTTTGTGAAGTAGTGGCTGGATCTCATGAAGTTTGTTATGAACCTCTAGATCCCAACCACTCTGCCACAAACGAGAAATATATTTAAAAATTAATGCTTTAAAATCAGTAAACGGTATGGCACAATTAATAACATTGTTATTCAAGGCCTTTTTGGCCTCCTCGTCCACGACTGTGTTCCCATGGATTCCCACATGACTTGGGATCCAGAAAAACACAACCTCTTTACCCAAAGCTACAAGGGCTTTGTAAATTTGAATAATTTTTAAAATATTAGGGTTCTTAACTTTGAAGTTTTCAATAGCAAGAAGACATGACAGAGAATCGGAGCAGATAATAAATTTGTGCTCGTCTGACGAAGCAACTATTTTCATTGCAAGAAGAATAGATTGCGCCTCAGCAGTAAATACAGATGAGGCAGACGGGAGACGACGAGTTTCAACACGCTCTCCGAAGACAGCGGCTGAAGCAACTTTATCTTCGTCTTTTGACCCGTCTGTATAAATAGTACTATAATCAGGGTAACAAGATTTAATTTCTGCAAAATGTTGTTGTATTATTAAATGGTTTGTGTCGGACTTTTTATGTTTTCTTAGATCATAAATAAATACTGGTTTGGGGTTTAACCAAGGAGGATTATGTGGAATTTCAATAGCAGCAATTTCATCTAAATTTATACCAGAGTTGTTCAAATGAGGTTTTATTCTGATTCCAAAAGGCTGAATTTTGTTTGGATGTTTTTCAAAAATATGTTCGTAAAGAGGTTTGAAAACACAGTCGTGGGCAGGGTTGCCAGGATATGCCTTCAATTTGGTTGCATATTGCAAAGCGAGCTTAACTCTTCTTTGATACAAAGAAGGCTCGTTTGCTTCTACATATAAACTATTTACAGGTGTGGTTCTAAAAGCTCCAAGACATAGTCGCAATCCCTGATGGTGTATAGTATCAAGGATTTTGACATATGACTTGCTAGCAGAACCATAAATAAAGCAACCGTAATCCAATTTAGATCGAACCAGCGATTTATATTGATTAAGTAAAACGTCGCACTCAGCACCCCAGTCGGTGCTGGCTACGACTTTTAAAATATCTAATGCCTTTAGCCATTTATTTTTTAACATTTTGATATGGGGAAGAAAGGTGAGCTTCGAATCGAATATTAAACCAAGAAAAGTAGTTTCTTTCACAATTTTTATAGGATTGTTATATAATATAAGTTCGGGATCTGGATGCATTTTTCTTTTGTTACAAAAATGCATGCCAACAGTTTTTGCAGTGGAGAATTTAAAACCATTCTCAATTGCCCATTTTTCTATTCTATTTAAACATAACTGTAGTTGACGTTCAATATTATTCATGTTTTTTCCTCGATAACAAATAAGAAAATCGTCAACATACAAAGAACCATCAATGTTATCTTTCAAGCAAGACTATTAATTTTAATACTGAATAAAGTAACAGAAAGGATGCTACCTTGAGGGACTCCCATTTCTTGTTCAAAGGGGTCAGACAGAGTTGAATTTACACGAACTTTAAATTCTCTATCAGACAAAAAATTAGAAATGAAGGTAGGAAGTCTACCTTTCAACCCCATATCAAAAAGATCTTTTAAAATGCCATATTTCCATGTTGTGTCGTAAGCTTTCTCTAGATCGAAAAAGATCGACACAACATGTTCATTTTTGGCAAATGCGTTTCTAATGTATGTTTCAAAACGCACCAGATGATCTAGGGTACTTCGCCCTTGTCTAAATCCACATTGAATATTAGAAAGTAGATTGTTAGATTCTAAAAACCAGACAAGGCGATCGTTGATCATCCTTTCCATGGTTTTACAAAGACAGCTTGTGAGGGCTATAGGCCGATAGTTTGACGCTTCCGAGTGATCTTTTCCTGGTTTTGGAATAGGCACAACAGTGGCCATTTTCCATATAGATGGTAAGTCACCCGTTTCCCAAATGTTGTTAAGAAGATTTAGAATACATTGGAGAGAAGATTGTGGCAGATGTTTGAGAAGTTGATAATGGATGTCATCTGGACCACATGCTGTATCGTGAGATTTGTTCAAAGCGGTTTTTAGCTCTTCTAAAGAAAAAGGTGTATTGTAATCTTCTATATTTTTTGAATGGAAATTAAGTTTTGATTTTTCTTTTTGAGTTTTGATACGCTGAAAATCGGGATGATAATTTTCAGCGGACGAGTGTTTTGCAAATGTTTCGGCCAATTTGTTAGATATATATCTGACTCTGATGTTAACAAGTCTAGTCCATCCTTTAAATGGTGGATATTTGCTTTACTGTTTTTACCTTTAATTTTACGAATCATGTTCCAAATTTTATTCATAGGGGTATGGTTATTTAGTTTAGAAACAAAGTTGCGCCAACAGGTGCGTCGTCTTTGTTTCGTTACCCCGCGAGCTTTCGCTCGAAAGATTCGGAAATGGTTAAGATTATTTTGAGTTGGGTGTTTATTAAAGCGTCGTTCGGCTTTTTTCCGGTCTTTAATAGCGTCCTCACAGCTGTCATCGAACCATGGTTTACTAGGATGTTTTGGATTTGTCGAGGTCTTAGGAATGGTTTCATCAGCAATTGAAATAAGTGTTTCATTGAATTTTAAAATTGGATCAGAAATAGCTTCAAAAGTATCAGAGTTAAGTCGCTCTATACAGAGTTGTTCAAATAGAGGCCAATTGGCTTTGTTAAATTTATACCGAGCGGCTCGTTCTATGCTGGAAGAGTGCAAAGATTCCAAAATAATGGGAAAGTGATCACTGCCACAGAGATCGTCATGGACTTTCCATGAGAAATCGGGCAACAGAGAAGGATCTGCTATTGTAAGATCAATAGCCGAATATGATCCATTCCCAGGATGTAAATATGTATTGGTTCCATCATTAAAAATACACAGATCTTCCTGATTCATTAAGCCTTAAATAACTTTACCTTTATCGTTTATTGTGCTACTGCCCCATAAAGGGTTGTGTCCGTTGAAGTCCCCAAGTAATATATAAGGGGCCGGAAGCTGATCAGTAAGATGTTTCAACTGATTTAAATTTAATGAAGAATTCGGAGGGATATACACAGAGCATAAAGTAATCGTTTTGTCTAAAGATATCCTAACAGCAACCGCCTGAAGATCAGTGTTGAGATCTACATGGCTATGTAAAACTTGATCTTTTACAAGAATGGTAGAGCCGCCAGCAGCTCTACCATTTTCGTCTACATATGTGCTGTATATAGAGTAGTTTTTTAAAGATATCTTATCACTTCGTTTTAGGTGGGAGGCAAAATGCAACAGGAAGAAAGGCTTGAACTAATAATGTGATTTCAAGAAAATTAATCTTAAGACCTCGACAATTCCACTGAATGATTCTGTCCATTATTTTGGGGGACGAATGGGGGAGATACTAATTTTTCGTTGTGTTCTCCCTTGTCCGTCTCGACTGGGAGACCGACTGTGCGATCCCGTAGTATCCATTGGATCGCCCCAAATTGTCTCGTTATATATGTCCTCCAAACTGCCGAACCTATTATTGACCTGCACAGGGTCCCTCATAGATTTCGGAGTTCGGTCGCTTTTCTTAGTTTCCTTAGGTTTTGGATTATTTGATGTAGGTTTTTTGGTAGAATTTGCTGTTAAATTTTTTTTTTGGCTGCTTGAAGAAGAAGTTGACGTTTTAGATTGGGTGGATTTCAAAGACGAAGAAGTTTGGGATGTTGAAGATTTTCGGGATGGTGTAATAATTTTGTCACTGGTTTCAACTGGCAGTCTTTCAGGGTCATTTTTATCAATAGGCCAGGTGATCATTGTTTGCGTTCCAGATGAAGTATAAACGCGTTTGGTCACACTGGCATATGACACTGAAGGAGATGATGCATTCGCCGAACTGAACAGTCGACGAGCCTCAGGGTAGCTTTTGGTTTTTTCAGTTTTCAACTTTTGGATGTCCTTTTCTTTTTTTAAAGTGTACACAATCTTTCGACGAGGACATGTGGGCTTCACCGCAATTGGCACATTTTGGTGTATTAGTGCAGGCAAAGCCCTCATGCCCGACTTCTGCACATTTAAAACATATCAGCGTTCCTCTACACTGTCCCTTGCCATGTCCAAACTTTTGACATTTAAAGCAGTGCACAGGATTTGGAACGTATGCGCTGACTTTAACACCACAGAGACCTATTCTGATTGATTGGGGGACAGTGGGAGTATTGAAGTTTAACAGAAATGTGTTCAATTTGACCGGAACACCGTCTCTCTTTGAAATAAATCTTTTAACTTTCGTTACACCCTGAGGCTGCAACTCTGAACATATTTCTTCATCGGTCAGTTCAGCGAGGTCATCATCTCTATAATGAATGATTCCCTGACTTGAGTTTAAAGTTCTGTGGGGAGAGGCCGAAATTTCCAATTCAATAATTTTATTTAATTTAAGTAGGTTTAAGGATTGATGTTTTTTAGAGCATTCAACAAGAAGACAGCCGGATTTCATTTTGGTGACGTTTTTTACGTCTCCTGCACAGCCCTTGATGGATTTTTCTATAACAAAAGGAGAAACTTTGGAAAGTGGTTTATTTTGGTCTTTACTTGATAAGACAATAAATCTTGGCCAGTGATCTTCGTCAACAACTTCTTCAAGAGGACATTCATTTTTTCTTTTTTTTGGAACCTGTTATACTTGTTGTTTTGGAAGCCATGTTGAAAGAATGCGGTTCACCACCCTTGTCACCCACCCGCCACGGAGTGCCAACAGGGGCGATGCTTGATGTCTGCGGATCACCAGCAGAAAGCATCAGGTGTTCCAAGGGTGGTATACTCAAATAGATGAATTTCTTCACGAACGCAAGCTTCGTGCCAGACTTAACTGGCGAAACAACCGTTCGAAACTCGATCTACTCGATTGACCCATGAGCCACCGCCTTCTTAACAGCTTGTTACTGAACAATTTTAGAACTGAAATTCACAAGATATAATTAAGTTATAAGACAAATGACGACAAGCTTGTTAAGGGCTCGGCATGACCAGCCGATTGACCGAACCGGGTCCATCCGGTCTCCCGTCTAGTTGAAGTCAGGGCCAAAGTGGTGTATTGAAAATCAAACCCGCTGACCCGCACTAATGGATGCAGCAGAGAGTGATCTCTCAACCACCAGGATCCCATCCTCCACCGACACGGGTTGCAACACACGGCAAACATGTCGCCTCTATAAAGCTGAGGAAGCTTTGCCGTTCAGCCACCGCCTTCTTTGTAAATCCTTAAAGGAAGCTGTCTATCAACTGGTTAATACATTTCATGGAATAGTTTGAAAAGATATAAATGTAATAGAAAAGCTAAAATGAGAAGGATTCACAAAGGGCAAGGCGTGACATGCCGATTCATCGAAGTCAGGGCTAACTCGATTTCCCGTCTAGAAAAAGTAAGGGTTCAGTAGGTTATCGGGACCGTTTACCCGGCCTACTGAAATCCCGTCCTGTAATCGACACGGGTCGCAACACACGGCAAGTGTTGTCTCTGTTAGCAGACTCTTACTGCAGGCTGAGGAAGCCGTGGGCCTATTCTCCTGTGCCCCGGGTCCCACACGGGGTCTTCCAGTCTGGCTACTTTTGATTGAAAAATGGGGACGTCAATTACTTTAACTGATATGCCTACTTTGCTACAATCAATGTCGTCTACAAATGGATGTTTGGATATAGATGGTAAATTCTCTTGATTTTTTTTTCTATTTTTCCTTTCAATTAAGCAACCAAATAGTTAAACCATTTTTGTAGATAACAAATAACCTTTGTAGACAGGTATGAAAGATCGTTTTAGAGAATAGAAATAATTTCCGAAAAGCTTGATTTCTGTCGGTGCGTTTTTTAATACTGCTCTTTACTTTAGATCTTAATCTGGCTCTGGTTTTAGTATCATCATCGTCTTCTATAGTTTCTATATTAATATATTCTTTTCTTTCTTGAACTACAATATCAACCACCATATCAGGTTCTATACTCTCGACACTTCCTGCGAAATTCTTCCTGCATGTATGGTCCCTCGGAACTGACCATCTACTCTTTGCCTGACTACAATCTCTACATGTTGTTGATCTAACTTGTACATTCAAAATTGTCCTCGTCTTGGTGCTTATCATAAGAGCATTGTCCTCTTCAAATAATATAATTGTTCGTCGGTTAAAAGAAACTTGTTAAATCTGCTGTAACAATGACAAGACATTTAGGCAAAATAAGAAGGCTTTTTTCATGTATTTGTCATAGGTTTTGGGTAAGAATAAGGGTTAAGCAAAATCACAAAATGACAATTTTTAGTTTTATACAATTATGCATAAGTGACAAAATATACTTAACTACGAAGTATTGACAACGTAAATAGTCATGACTTGGTACAGGTATTTTACTAGAAATGGTGTGTTCAACCCCGTTAATCCCTCTTAGTTGTACAACATACGTTTTAAATATTCCCATTTTTCTTTGCACGATAAATATAAAATGTACATACATCATAGTCATTGCCAAATTTATTTAGTCGACATTGATTAAGTCAAATTAGGACTGATTATTTTAAGAAAAAAATATCTAGTGTATTGAAATGGCTGGTACATTGTTATATTGTACCTGCCAATATGAATAAATACCTGTTCAACTATCATATGTCCTTCCACTACCTCTCTTCTGCTATCCTGCAACAACTGATACTGTATTGTTTTATTTCTATCTAATCTAAAACAAACAGCAAATACTTCTTTGTATTGTTATAATATTTAAATTTCTACATTATCTTTTTCCATATAAACTATTTATATGAAACAGAAAATGTAGGAATTTAAATTTCTAGCTACTGTTAGTGAAGAAACCTGTTGGTATAAAATGTGTATATTTTTGTATGATGTTCAAAAATAATATTAGGAAATCTGCAACAATCAGCATGAGAGAATAACATAACTTCAACCCAGAGTTCATTAGTTTTTCTTTAAACCTACCAATCTAGGCATAAATTTGGACCCGAGATTATTTAAGTCGATTCTATTACGAGCTGAGGAACTCTGCAACAGCAAGTTTTTCTCTAGCTCTCATCATTTATGGTTTTTCAGATGACGAAAGAAAACAATACAACTTGTAAATTTTATATTTAAAGGGGAAAAACTTCCAAAAAGTCATATGACTTTGACCTAATGAAACTTGTAAGGAGTGTATTTACATTAAGGAAAAAATTATTTCCATAATAATTCTGTTGTATTTTGTTAGATATATAGAAGAAAAAATTACATTTTACCCATTTTGTTAGTGGGGCCAACTTTAACAAATTGTTGGACCTATTTCTTAAAAGGTAAAAACCTACAAGTACATGTACCCTCACAAAATTGGTTTTCTTCATATTCAAGTTTTTTTTATACTTATGTGATACGCTTTGTATGGATATGAGATGAGTGTCCGTGGGTCGGTGGTTTCCAGGTGATAACTTGACAACGCGTCAACAGATGTTATATAAACTTTTGCACAGCTATTTAATACTATAAAATGAAAATCAAGTTCGATTTTTAGCACAATACAATTTGTAGTTTTTGCCTTGAGCCAATTAGAGTGTTTTTGGTCAACAGTTGGTGGTTTCCATATGATAACTTGAAAATGCGTCATCAGATTTTTTTAAACTATTAGGTACTATAACTTGAAGATCGGGTTGAATTTTCAACACAATCTCATTTGTAGTTTTTGAGTTGAAGCAATTTGAAATAGTTTTTCTAGATCCAGGGTCAATGTAAAAATTGTCTTGAGATTCAGTAAAATGTGTATATTAAAAACAATGCAATTTTTTTATTCTAGTATTTGAGCACATTTCCTTTTACAAGTATGACATTTTCGGCATCTTTCGGAAAAAAATGTACATACCTGCTACCACATAAAAAGTTTAGTTGATAAACAGCACACAAAATTGTTTAAGAATTGCCCGACAACAAGGACAGACAGGTTGATTTGAGATACTTAAAAATGGGCAGATACAACTAAAGCAGCTGTAATTGCATGTAAAATTAAGAGAGTTAAAACATATTATATTTTTTTAACAAAAACTAGTAGTATAATAATATACTAACATCTACATGTATACTTGTACATGCATTTACCAGTACTCATAGTGTGGTCATTTCAATTTCTTTTTCTCGCCATTATTTCACTTAAATACTCTTTTGCAATATCAAAATAGATTCCATACAAGAATTTTTCATCTCATACTGAAATAATCATACGTTTCGTTGCAATGGGAGATGCCCTTGTTGATTATGCTTGCAAGATGCAAAGAATAGGATGAAAAATAATCTCCCTGGACCACGAGTTTAAAAGGACCAACAGAAAGATAAATTGTACCAGAAATCCCCCAAAAATATCGAGACTTATGTTAAATCTGCAAAGACTACATGCGGAAACATACAAGCTGCCAGTCCAGTACAAGTTTTACCAGACAACTTGTGAAAAACAAGTAATTCAACAGCCACAGTTAAGTGTTTGGAATTATCCAGCAGGGCCATTTTTAATAACCATCAACAGTTTTCTAAAAGAGTCTATATTGATTGCTTAATAAAGTGTTAAAAATAAATTATGTCAATAAATTCTGATATAACTCTACTATCTATTATCAAATATCAATTATCTTTGATCACCAAAAGGGAATAGAAGATTGTTAAGAAATAAAGTACTGACCCCAACAAATGTCCTGGAAAGATCAGAAGTCACTTTCATTGGTGTCTGGTGGTACCGTCAGTAAATATACTCCTGCAGTGGAAGAAGGCCCTTTTCTGCATTATTTGCCTGATGTGGCAATATGTCTGATAAGAGGCAACGACTGCAGTAGTGAATTATTTGATATTACGTTTTAGAATGAACTGGATCGTTTCATTGCAATATGCTACAAGTGGAATGTTGAACTGATATTCATGTCAGTTCTGAAATATTCTAAGCCGCGTCATTGGATGCCTGATATATACAGTTAACGGCGTGACGAAGTAAACAAAATTAAAAGAGGAAAAGCTCCCGATATCATTTTATTTTATTTTTTGGAACCTGTTAATGTAAACAGGCTGGACTACCAGGCAGCACATGTTGTCCATTTCACTGAATGTGGATACCTTGATTGTCAAGCTATTTGATCAGTGTATTTTCATGCTATAAATGTATCATTGAAATTTATTTTTATTTGTGTATTTATTTATTTTCTTTTACTTTTTATATTTATTACAGATAAGACGTATGCATTTACAAACAAGATGATTAACATACACAAACAAGATGATTAACAATTTAAAGGATAACAAGACGGGCTGGTAGATTACACTGGCAAACAGTATGGCTTCGGTTGCCTCAATAAGTTACAATTACAAAAATGGGTACATTTATGGCTTTCTATACTGTAGATACGTATTTTAATTAGTTTAAAACTGTCGCAGGCGACACAATTTTTTTAAATTAATTTATATAGCAAAATTTATTTATACTGCTAATTGTGATATTGCATACATTTTAATGTTTTAATTATATTTTTATCTGTATATATTATCATACTATTGTATGAAATCTTGTTTTAGTGATCAGGGAGGGATATTAAATTGTTATTTATCATCAACTGTGTTAATTTGTTCTAATTACCACGTCCTGAAATATACCTGAAATGTTGCTTGCTGGGCGTAAAACAACAATCAATTTTCTGTCAAATTTCATAAATCATCGAAAGTAAATAACGTTTCGGCAATCTATTAACTTATCCACACCCATTAGTCACATCCTTTAGACATACAGGTTATGTTTTGTTACTAGCTTCAAAGATACTAATAAAATAATTATTTCAGCAGTACAGTTATGTCATATCGTACTTTGCTAATTAATATGAAACCTTCAAAATACCAGCATGATCTACAAAATAACATTTAAAAAGTATATTTTGCGAATATTTGGATATATTCTAATGTGTATGCTTGTCTTTATATTTTATCAAAAAAATAGAATTAAAAAAAAACAGCCATGATCATAAATGTAAAATGAGCAAGTGATGTCATGTCCAATTTTTTCCCATGCCAATTACATTTTAATTGTTACATTACCCCAGTGTTGAATATTTCTATCAAATATTAAAGCACTTTACCACAATTAAGCAGACCTCATACATAATGCAAGCGAAGGATGCGAAGACGGCCATAGGCATAAGGATTCGGCCAAGTGAGTCTATGGCAAAAGATAAACAAACAATTAATGCGGAGATTACCAATATAAACACTAAAATAGAATGTTGAGATAAACACGTTTATTACATAAGTAAGGATTTTACATTGTATAAATATTTCCTTTAACATAAAATTGGAAGATCTGGCCACAGCATAAAATTTTGTTCAGATTCCCGGGAGACGTACCGACCGCCAAAGTAAAGGGCTTGTCAGTGCCTCTCTGGTAACAGAAATGGCCAAACCAAATCCGGTGACAGAAAAATGGTTAAGATCTAAAGCTTTCTGCTATTACCCATTTAATACACCGCCCCCTCGGTTCACGTAGGGGACCCTACCCCCAACTGGTACCAGTTGCAGAGCTATCCCTCCGGTATACGTGAGAAGATATAACATTATAATTTACATATATAACTTGAAGATATCCGTATACACTCCGGGTAAACACCCTGTATACAATTGTTCAAACCTGCCCCCTACGGTACCGTAGGTTAAAGGCTAATAACCGGGTCAGAATAACCTTAGATCCAAACGAGTCTCCCAGGAATCCGCCCCCTTAAATAACCTCGCTGTGACAATACATTTCATTACAAAATTAATAGCATATAAGTGAATAAAGCAAAATGCCTTAAAGTTTTCGATGACAACATAGAAATTTACACAGTCTATCTCTGCCCCTCAGAAGTCTATTGCAAAATGTCAATTGTCCTCCAATGTCTGCTTCATGGAGTGTCCATAATGCTGTTGAAGATCGAGTTGATGTCTATTTATTCTGGAAAATAAATTAAAAACTCGAGGCAGTAACGTGTTCGTTGAGAAGACAATAAATGGGGATGGGTGGGTGGGATGTCAAATTCTTGTAAACAGTTACCGCTCAGACGATCAAAATTGCCAATGATGTCGTTATTTGAGATCAACACTCTATAGAAGCTAACA
Organism: Limnoperna fortunei; assembly: GCA_944474755.1. NCBI lineage: Eukaryota > Metazoa > Mollusca > Bivalvia > Mytilida > Modiolidae > Limnoperna > Limnoperna fortunei. Next base: position 52,718,540 of record OX104119.1, on the reverse strand, counting down.
ATCTACACGTGCTATCAAAAACCTGAGTAAGCACCGCCTTTAAATAAACAAACGACCGATTAGCCACTCCCATTAAACGGTGATTATCAGTGAGTGATAATCACTATTATGGCGGAAATATTGAAGATTAAATATGTGCAGTACCAACAGTTTCGAGATACACTGTCCAACAGCTCAGGCTACACATCTCACAACGGAAGCGACGAGTTCTGGGGCAGTAGGCATAATGGTTATGAGAAGAATGTGTTTGGCCTTGGCCTTCTGTATTAACTGCACTGCGTGCCGGAGTAAGATTGACTGTCAATGTCAATCCGAAATTTGATTTTTAATTTTACAATGTTGTTTTCAAGATGAATATATTTATATAGTGTCTGTTCTTTGTGGTTTCTCCTATATATTACCTGCAAACTTTCTATTGTTGATTATTTAGATGAAACATCTCAGAACATTTTATGGTGGTAGTTACATAACACAGTATATACAGAGGTCCGAACAAAGAAGAAGGTAATTAAGTTTTATTGGCATGTCTGCATATATATTCATAAACCAAAAATTACAGCTCTTTCAATATAAATAGCTTGAAATTTTTTTACAGTAGTTTGCTAATCAGAAATACGTCTTTGCAGTCCTCTGTCTGTTTTGTCTTTTCGTTGTTTCTTATTGAAATAGACGTAACCTTCTTTTATTGTCCATTCTGAAAAAACTGTATAAATCATCTACTATTGGAAGGGTGTCTAATATGAGCCAATCATATGTATGGACTATTTTTTCTATCATTTCATACTCTTATGGTCTAAAATACATTTAATATAAATTTAGTTCATATATTTTTACTCAAAAATCATTTTTTATGTCACAAATGGATTTTTTATCCAGTGTTCTATAAAAGCTCGAAACGCAGTGTAAAATACGAAAATATATTGCACTTTACCCCTATATGAAATAAAATTGGGCACAATTATTACTATATGATAAGTGGTTATATCTTTTTTGAGAGGTTCACCAATTTTTGTCAATTTTTGCACAAACGTCAAACTAAAACAATCAGGTGTTACTAAAAACATTATAAAAAAATTATAAGAAAAAAGTTATATGAACACCCATCGGATATAACATGGAGGGAGCTTCTACTATAACGTTTAGATGAGGTAGACCCGTCGTCTTTAGAGAAAGCTGACACTGTGACTGTCGCTGTTTTACTAAAGCTGTCCTCCCCGTCCTCGGAATGTTTTTTATCCAGATATTGAGAAAACAGTAAGTGTTGTAAAAAATTTCGATGACAATTTGAAATATGCTACGTTTGAAATTGACCAGTTCTCCCCAGTGCCAGACTCTTCTGAACCAAGGGTTACACCAAATGAAGAATCTATAGTGTTAAATGCTTTTACCAGACTAATGGAGGCATCTACAGCTAACACACAAAAACCATTGCCTATATTTACAGGTATATTTGTGACAGTCTACAAGACACTCAGTTTAATACTTTGTTTATTTAGTAAATCATTTTCCATCCAAGTGCATACCGGCAAGTATCTGCCAGGTATAGCAAAGTGAACCTGTCTAGTAAAATCATACAGAGTTCGACAGGCAGTCCTAAAAACGTGTCAGAAAACATGAAAAAATACATATTTTTAAAACACAACAATTAACATGTATTTAAATAATTTATAAAGCCTATAATGAGTATCGTGTCGGAAACAGTATTGAAATTTAGGGGTGCAATGTCAAATTAATTACTATTTTTTGCATTGTGACACGTTCCCAGGATCCCGTGGCAATACAAAAAGGACAACCATTAACAGGATATATACTGTGCCTGTACTTAATTGAGCAACATGAGTCTAACATAGAAACTGGAATTCTATATTAAACAAACACAAAAAATGTGTGCATGTCTGACAGTCATATTATTATATTCTTTAATACATGCCATCGCCTACAAAAAAGTAGGCCTACCTATCTACCCACCACTTTTACATGCTGTAGGCAACAGAAAACAAAGGTATTTTTAGGATTGGGGAAAACCAATTTCTTGTTTAAATGGCTCATACACAGTTGAATGCACCCGAACTTTAAAATTTTAAAATCAAGTAAAAAATGTTAAGTCAACCCCATATCAAAAAGGTTTTTAAATACCGCATTTCCACTTTGTGTCATATGCCTTTCTACGTCGGGAAAGAGACAACATTTCATTTTTTCAAAAGCGTTTCGAATATAAGTTTCAAAACGTATAAGGTGATCATCAATCGTAGTACTACCTTGTCTAAATCCCCTGTATATTAGCAAGAAGATTATTAGATTCTTAAAACCAAACAGACTACTATTGATTATCCTTCCCGTGGTTTATACAGACACTCGTGAGGGCTATATGCCTATAATTGGAGGCTTCAGAGTGGTCTTTTGCAGGTTTTGGAATAGGCACAAGGGTAGCCATTTTCCAAATAGATGGCAATTCACCCTTTTCCAAATATTGTTAAGAAGATTTATCAGAGAATAAAGAATGAATTTCATCCAGACCACAGGCTGCATCGTGTGATTTATGTAAAGACATTTTGAGTTCTTTCAATGAAAATGAATTCATTATAATTTTCAAAATTTTTTGATTGAAAATTAAGTTTAGATTTTTCCTTTCGAGTTTTGACTTGCTGAAAGTGGGGTTGGTCATTTTCAGCAGAGTAGTGTTATGCACATTTTCGGCTAATTTGTCGTTTCTGATGCAAGCAAATTTTGCCCATCCTTTAAATGACAGACATTTGTTCAACTATTTTTACCTTCAATTTTGCGAATCACGTTCCAAAATTAACTCTTGGGGATCAAAAGGGATATGGTCATTCTTGGTTTTGTAACCCTACCAAAATTCTGAAGTTGTCGAGATTATGTTGTGTTGGGTGTTTGTTCGGCTTATTATACGTCCTCACAATTTACATCGTACCATGGTTTACAAGGATGTTTTGGATTAATCGAGGTTTTTAATAGTCTCATCAGCAATTGCAATTAAAATATCCTTAAATAGGATTTAAAAATGCCTTAAAAAGTATCAGAAGAGAGTCGTTCCCTACAAAGTCATGCGTGCTTTCGCTCGGAAAATTCAGAAATGTTTTAGATTTTGTTGGTTTAGGTGTTTGTTGATGCGTCGTTCGACTTTTTGACGATTTTTAATAGCCTTCTGTTTTGTTTCGGATTTGTCGAGGTTTTGGGAATAGTCTCATCAGCAATTGCAATTAAGATTTCATTAAATTAAATTTTAAAATGGGGTTAGAAATGCCTTCAAATGTTACCGAAAAGAGACGTTCTCTACAGAGTTCTTCAAAGAGAGGCCAAATTGCCTTCTGAAATTTATATCTTGAGATTCGTCGCGTTTAACTATTACACAACGACTCTAGTATTATGGGAAATGATCACTGCCACAAAGATCGTCAAACACTTTCTAAGAGAAGTTGGGCAAGAGAGAAGGATCTGTTATTGCACGAACAATTGCTGAACCGTTACCAGGATACATATTGATACTTTTCAGTTGGTCCATCCTCTTCTCCTGTCAATTTCTTGGTTTCTTGTGTGTTAACCTTTTTTCGTCTAAAACAATTGCTCGCTTTGCGTTAAGCAGTCATTAAATCTTACTTGCCTTTGGTTTTGTGGTATTTAATTTCTCAGTTGTGTCATTTTCTCATAGTTGGGTCTTTATTTTAATTTAAAAAATGTATATTCCCATTATCGTACGAGTTGTTTCGAATGTTTTCCACAATTATTCGTGTGGAGTACAAGAGTTACTACAAATATCAGGTCAATAAGCAAGATACAGGGCTCAAATTGTTCCCGTCTGTACCTACTGTTTTTTACTACAAACCGATCCTGAACTTTCTCATCTTTCTGTACTGTGTAGTATATTATATGTATCATTGAACACGTACTGTTGTGTTCGAATGTTGTTTTAACGTTAACCTTTAAAGTATTTTTTCGGCATTAGCACAGAGTCAATTTCTTAATGCGGATTGTGTAAACGTTAAATTAATGTAATGCCAACCTTCCCTAAACAAAATGTTACGAAGGCGTATTTGGGGAAATATAATTTAAACACGGCTGTATTCTAATAATACCCTTACAGGGGAGTAGCTGTCTGTGCGCGAGTACGCAGCTGAATCCATGTAATTTTCACAAAAAATGCAATCTATCCCTGCAATCAATAATTATATAAACTGTCCATTTTCAGCACTAAATAAGGCACATTAGCACTCTCCAAAATGCACCAAATTGCACTATTGTTTTTAAAATGTTCCGGACCCCCCCCCTTTTTGTTATTTTGTTGATCTACAATGTAACTAGTCTAGCCACGGCCCTCCCATATAACATTGATTAGTCGTTCTATGACACTGAGCAATGTCCGATCGTGTATGGGGGATTGATTTTCCATAAAGATCAATATAGTCATGGTTACGACGACAGAACTTATGAAGAGATAACATCAACCTTGGTACAACAAACCCTTGTTTGAGTAACGTATAAGTTGTGAAATATACGTTGGAATGTTGATGTCGATGAACAGGAAGTTTACAATTGGAAAGTTTTAGTAATCACGTTTGTCGTAGAGTCTAGACTGTAGTTTTCCAGAGTCTATGTCTAGAAGTATGTCTAAGTAATATGCGTACTTTAGTGTATACATGTACCTTTCCATGGCATGATATATTCAACCACTGGGTTGATGCCTTTCTGGTGGACTAAGTCCCTAATTGTATCACCAGCAATGTAATCACACTAATATCATTGCTTCTTTTAGTGATATAGTCATTGTTAAAAGTTTCTTTAGAATTTTAGAATTTTAATGATAAAAGGTCTACAACATCTTGATTATTTCGATTTTTACTAATTTTGGGGTTTTAAGTGCACTGATGGTTTTTGAAAGTTGAAACGCTCATCGAAGTAAATTTTATAATCTTGGTATCTATAATGACGTTTTTATTAAATATCATAAATTACAATTTTGTAAGCTTATGACAGTAGTGGTGAAGGTAGTTCGTCTACTATTGATCGTGTGGTCTGTAAACGCTGAGGTTCAAGTCTCACTGCGAGCAGAATGTACTCGACTCCCATCTTAATTGACAAGGATTGCCAGTTTTCCTATCGCAGGTTTCTATGGGCACTCCGGCTTCCTCCCCAATAACTGGACGCAATGCTATAGCTAAAAAATTGCTGAAATTGCCGTTCAACACCACAGAAACAAACAAAGAGTTTATGACGGTATAAAAATTTTGCTGAATTAAGCATTGCAAATGCGACCAAATGTGCTAATTATTAAGTTGTTTACCTTAAAAAGAGGAGGCCTCGGTGGTTGAAGTAGTCCGGTCCTTACATCCATGCTATTGGAGACATTATGAATATGCAAGGAAATAAAATATTTCGGCATGCCGTGTGTTACCTGTTACAAGTCTATGACCGGGACAGTCTACAAGACACTGGAAACGTATGCGGTATGGGTAGGTTCGGAAAATTTAGCGTTTTGTATGGCTACTCTTATCGACATCTACAAAAGGAGTTTTTATCGTGCAGGGAGCGTGGCACGTTACGCACTACGGACAGCAATTAGGCTTTCCGTATTACAATCTAACATGCCCCCCAAACGAAAGGACATCCCTTATCCGCCACCTGGGGACGCGCTGTTATCCTTCACAGTATGGGTTCATGGAATAATGAATAAAAATGTAATGTTTCTTTCAGTAGTCATTGACATTTTTTTTTTGTTCACCTTCTAGAAAATCATGAGTATGCCCACAATTTGTGGCTGATATGATGTAGAACACTTTGGACGATTATATGGAAATGACCAATTGGTATACAATGTTCATGTTCTAATACATTTAATAACAGATACTAAAAATGTGTGCTCCCAGGAAAACATTTAATCTTTTCCCTTTGAATATTTTTTGACGAAGTTAACAAAATGGTTTGAAATCCAGCTTTTAATATTCCAATTGCGATCAGGAGACTTTCAGAAAGAACAAATTAAATTTGAACAAAAAATCTAGAAGATAAGTAATGATCTTCGTGATGGTGCGGTTCCTGGCGGTTTTGATGCTAAGGTATGTTCAAGTTCAAATCTACGAAAATGAACAAATATTGTTTAAGCATTAGGAATTGTGACAGATAAGTACGTGTAAATGACAATGACGTATATATTGTATTAAAAGATTTCCATACAGAAATTTCATGGAAGTTCCATTGGACTTGACAATCATTCGCCCTTCATTGAGAGTGTCTTCCTTTTCGCTGTGCAGCTCCGTAGGTTGCGCTGCTTGAGCCCTTACAGTATGATCCAAGCAACATGTGTGGACACCGCCATGCTTTTTAACGCTTTAGACATTATTTTTATTTTGATTTAAAAAAAATAGTAGTCTGCATCGGCTTTAAAAGATGCAATTTGTCGTTCCTTCCCATTTCTTTTCCTTTGGACTATCCGTTCCCCTCATCGATTTCTTAACCTGTTTTCCTCTAAAAAAAGTTGCTCGCATAGCGTTCAGCAATCATTAAATCTTCGGGTTACTTGCTTTTGGTTTTGTGGTTTTTAGTTTCTAAGTTGTGTCATAGCCTGGTCTTTTTTATAATAAAATTAATATACTTACCTATTTCTTATATATTCTCACCACCACCAACCCTCCATAAATATCACCGCACACTCACTCCTACATACTTTTTTCCTCTTTATGTATATATTTATCGTATCGTTGAAGAAAAACAAATATGTTACTAACAATAACTATTTGATTGATAAAAAAAAGAAATTATTAACTGACCAAAGAGCCAGTTTGCCACGCATGTACTCTGACAACCAAATTTTATTTTTAATTTATCAACTAAATGTTTATGAAGAAAAAACGCGAAGATATAATTTAACTAAAATATCATATACATTGCTGCGCTCTGTTAAATTTGTATAAACTTCGTATTAATTGCGTTAATTGAAGTGTTTTATAATTGTTTTTAAAACTTGTTTAATTGACACGGGTGAAAAAACAAATTGTAACTAACTTCATGAAAACAGTTTTGTCTGCCCGATTTTAGTTTTTATTTTTGTTTACTTTTCTTCTATGTATTAATATTATAAATCTTGTAAAACTCACTTGATCGGTCACATTAAAGGAAATGTTTGTTATGTTTTCTTTCTTTAAGGATTAACTACAAAAAATATTTTCTCAATCGAGGGATAACAAAATGTCCGTTTTGCACATTGTATAATCCGTGTAGCGGATTATATTAAATGTGCACAACGGAAATTTTGTTATCCCTCGATGGAGAAAATATTTTTTGTAGTTAATACTTATAAATGAATTCAAACAATAGAATAAACTCAACAATTTTATTTTTATAACTGGATATTTTTGAAAAAACAGATCAACACAAAAACTGTTAGTTTTCCGTGGAGTAATGTATGACGTCAAATGGCGCGTGTCTCCATGACGATCCAATTTATTTTCCACCCTCTGATAGAAAATATTTTCCAGCTAATCAAAAGTCAGTATTCTCGCAAAATTTATTTATTTCGAATTGTTATATTCTCTATTTACTCGCTCACGTATGATTGACAAAGTAACTCTTTGTTTGTAATGACAATAAAAAATAATAAAATGTATGAAAACAACCTGTAATAAAAAGCTATTGTTGATGATGTAATTAACTATGTTCATATATAATAAAATATCGGATGGTGTAAAGGTTTTTTTTAATTAAAAGCTTTTGGTGCTGTCGTTAGTATTAATAGTATAGAATCGTCTGTTTTTTGTAAACAATCATAAAAGAATAGCAGTCAGCGTTTCCGTTAACGCACGTGTGTGCGCATTTTACGCATAAAAACATGTTTGACCTCCAAAAATATTACCCAGAGGGTCATCATGACGCAGGAAATGATATACTAAATATTTTTAACAGGCGTAGTACCTACAACCCATGTAGTTTACCGTAGATAACGGTTTTTAGAAAATTAAAAATCTGATATCCGTTATGTTGGCGCCTAAGGATAACAATTATTTTCAACGGAGAGCTATTTCGTTACTTCCGAAAATCCTCGGTCTTTATCTTCAACGCTGATGACAAGGTTTAGCATTTTCGTGGAACGATACGCTTTTAAACTTAAGTGATTAAGGCAACGCTTTTACATATAAACAGTAAACTGGCGATGATAACCTGGATAAGATTGTTCCAAAAAGCATGGCGAGAACATATTTGTTAATCAAGATTAAAGTTAACAAGTAATTTTAGCACACCATCGCGACTTAAAGGTACGATGTGCAAACTTTTGCAATTGTCTGTTCCAAAACCGTTCAGAGATCGGCTTTAGAAGGACACCATTATGATATACGGGCCAAAAATACATTATTCTAAATGAATGTAGATATCATACAGAGTAGTCTCACCAAAACATACCTTCTTTTAGAATTTGGTTGTTAAAAGAATAATATTCACAAGTTTAATATTGACAAACTCTTTTTTATAAACCACTAGATATCATTGAGATGGAAGCCATATTCGTGGCCCCGCCAACCTTGAGGTCAATGCCAAAGGTCATCAACCATGGTATGCGACATATCGCCTTGAAATTATCTACCCACATACAAAATATCAAAAGCCTACCTCAAAAGATTAAAAAGTTGTGGGACGGACGGACAGACTGATCACTATAGGGCGTCCTAATTATTAATTCATTTGTATCAGGACACTAAACACGAAACATTGTTTTAATACACGAGATATGTATGCATTATTTCAGAGGTATAAATTCATGAAGACATTATATTACCACATTTAATGTAGTTTAAGGCAAAAGTATTGCTTACTAATTAAAGTTTGTTATCAAAACTGAATCATAACACGTGTGGATATAGAAAAATGTCTCGCGGAAATTCTGCATCAATATCGAAAACATTACATCATGAGCATCACGTAAATGACATTAAATTGTTATTTAAAATATACCATGGGGGCATGCAGAGAAATTGACCTATTCCAAAAACATTAACGAAGCCACTGGACCGTGAATTGAGGTCATGGTCAGGTGACACCAGCCAGGCAGCTGCAGAGGGTCGTCATGACCACTAGATTAGAAAAAGTTCAAAAACACCAAGAATAAAGAACCTTCATAACACTAGGCAAATTTATCAGCAGTCAGACCTAGAGTTATAGAGAACTGATACAATATAAGATGTAATAAATATTAAGTTGTGTAAAATTCGACAAAAACTATTAACCCCCTCCCTCTTTCCAGTTATTCATCCTCCCTTCAGCGGATAAATAATGACCGATCCTAATACTATTAGCCCTTGATCTCTGTAGAATAACTGAAAAGTCTTAAGTTGATCGAATGGAAAATAGTATGAACGCTCTATAGTAGAGTGCATTATTGGATACAAACCAGAATGCAAAAACGCGAAATTTCGTTCCTTATAAGGTCCGTATTTTGGCCTTGCGATGACTGTACACATAATTGCACCAAGAACTCATTTCAGTGCGATTCTTGAAACTCGTGGTATCACTATGATTGTCAACAAATATCATTTTTATGTTTAGATTTTCTAGTAAATTCCAGCGGTTCCGCAATCTGTTTCAGAGGAGAAGCCGGAACAATCTACTTATATTCATCGACTGAATTTGCTAATGATGGTTTCAACTGAAACGCAAATTCTTAAACAACCATTGTATGAAAATTAATACTATAATTGCAGTAGCTGATGCACTCGCCATATCTATTTCCACCATTTAATCACCAATTAATCGGTACCAGGACCTACCTGTCAATCTATTAAACACTGTTTACGATGCTTGCTGACCAAGGTCAAGTATTAACATTATGTGACTTACTCAGCAATGACTTCAAATCCATTCGGCAACTGGACACCAAATCACTTTGTTCCAATTTTCAGTGATAACTCTAATAATAGAACGTTCGAACCACTTTTAGCTCTCCGCTCTTTAAATTTCCAAACCAATCAACGTTCCTACAGCAGACAAAACTGTTATCTACGTCAATGAGTAACCTGGAGTACCGCTTAATAGCAGTATGAACGGATTTGAAAAAGCTACGGCAGAACAAAATACACAATCGCCTTCAAACCGGTCAGAAGCAGATAATAGCTTGTCGAATATTCAGTTCCTAATAGGGTTAACAGTATTGCAGGTTCAAAATTGATGTTTGCGAGAGAATGTTTTTCACACATATATAAGACAGAAACTTTTTTTGATTAATGTCCGTCAGGAAACAAATCCAATACATGGTTTCTAGCCCTTGACAACGACAATATGATCACAGCCGACAAGAAAGAGCACGACTATTTAATAAGTGACAATTTTAAAAAAGATTTAAAAACAACCACAAAACGGTCGTGGTATGGGGACCTTTAGAACCACAACCATCGCAATCAGATGTCGTCACTATGCATCGCTACGGACCCATCTTGACAGCAAATATATACATAAGAGACATGTTTCCTGGAATTCGTCCAGCTCAGATATGACATTGAATTGCGTTTCATAAACCGAGTATAAGGTTCGTACACATCCAAATATTATCAGACAAATTCAAACCCAATTTGGCTACGGAAAGCCAAAAGAGTTATTTTCACAAATGAATAGGGTCAATTATATTAACGCTTCTCAAGATACAAAGCAGATAAAAAATTCAAAATACCGACAGAAGAAGACTAACCAACCAGAACTTGTCTTCGGTTCCGACGATGAAAAAGCTATGACAAAAACCACCGAAGATGCTTTTCCACATGCCTCAAGACGTCTTTGTACATAACACATTAAGGACAATCTAAAGCATCATTTACAAAATAAATTTGCCGTAGATACAAACGAAAGATATGACCTAACGGACATTATTTTTAGAAAGGATGGGCTCGTAAACGCGAACACAGTCGATTTCGAAGAAACATTTAATATATTTACAGAACAAATTAACAAATACCCCAAACTTGGTAAATACTTTGAAATAACCTTAAACGACAGGAAAAACGAAATACCGAAAAGTGAATTGGAAAAACACGGACATGGTGACTATGCACTGATTTCGAGTGATGAACACCATTTTATTTCAGATCAACTTTGGCGGTGTAAAACACTAGAAGTAACAAAAACGATAAATTTAACTGCTTTTTACATGACAAGAACCGGAAAAAGAAGAACAACATGATTGTAGTAGTGTATAGCCAGGCTAGTAAATAACAAATCTCAGGAATATTTGGGTTCTTTATTTCATCATCATATTAAGTGTTGAATATGTCAAACAGGAAAAATACAGCAGGGAAAAACACCCTACAATAACAAAATGAATAATAAATTCCACGTAACAATATAAATAAAACATGAATATATTAATTCAGCTAATCTGCAGAAATAGATATATTTCTGTGTATAATGCAATTAAAAATATAATTCTCATAGACATTACCTCATTTTGAATGAGTATTCAAAATGCCAAAATGAAACTAATCTCACGGCAAATAATACTATAATAATAATGTGAGTTAATATGTACTTCACATTTAATACTTCACAGATTCATAACTGTGAGCAACCAAATATCAAAATATATACAATTCGTGGCAAATAATAAACTTAAGCAATAAAGCTTTAGTCATGCTATAAAAATATAACACAAACAATTCAAATAATAAAAATACACAAGGAATAGTATAACCCACCTTATAATATCGTATAAAGGCTGTCTACACATTTTCCTGCGTCAAAGACATCAATATAAACAATATCATCAGACCTGAAGTACAAGTATTTACACTTATAAATATTTTACTTACTGACTGCTTTATATACAAAATTGGGTCATTTCCCTTTTGCAATTTTATAGAAATTTATCCCTTAAAAGTTTATATGAAGTGTAAACCTATTTATGCCCTCACATTCATACAGTTAAAATATCTTGAACCCATTTAAATTACTTATCCTATAATTTACATAATATTTAGTTAATTTTATGCAAATGAATCATAATAATATTACCTTAACTGTAAAACTGATTTTATAGATAGTTTATATTAAAATTTACAATTATTCACACTTGTACTCAATCAATCAAACAGACCTTTAATAAATCTATCAATCTCAGATTTACTCAAATAAAGGACTCTCATACTATCTCCCAATCAAGGACATTAAGGACTAGACTGTTAAATATTAGTGAAACAACATACCTTAAACCAAGTGAAATTTCCAGAGACAAAATACAATTTCAAATCTAACAGCAATGGCTACCCTTTGTCAGAGAGTAAATAAGTGAATAACCAACTAGATTCCCGCCTAAAAATCTACTTAGTCATGTGACCAAAAGAACCAATGAGACAACAAGGAGAAAGTAACTAAACTAGCAGACTACAGATCTGAGTAATAATCAGACAGATACAAAACTAACTTAATATACTAAATACATATCAAATGACAGATATAGGTAAATCTGTTCTGATATGAAACTCAAAATAAAAGATATATTTAATACAATAATATAAACAATATTATTAAAATGCAGTACTATCACATGATCATTTCCTTGGATGTGAAGTTTTCTGTGATAAACAAAGCAAGATCTATAACAAAGAAACCACGTCAAAGGAAACGTCACAACAAGGGAGGAACCCCCAAAAGATATTTAATTACGTTTTATATCATTTGAAACTACAATAAAATACATTAAGACTGCAATATTTATCTGATGGATGGACCAATTCAAATCTGGAAGGTTACAAACTTTATTTAATAGATAATTAATTGGTAATAAAATTTATTTTTATTAAAAACAACAGAAATAAAGGATACTAACATAATATTACTAATACTTATATTTGTATATTGTTTATTTTCTAGTAGGGCATACACTTTTTTTATAAGATACAGCTGACAAGAACTTTTTTAATAATCAATATTAACAGGGCAAAGATTTTTATTTTAAATATAAATTTGCTTTTTCTTTTTATTGTGGACACCTAATATAAGGATTTATTCCGACAAATATGTTGTATGTAACAGTATATAAATATTACATGTCTGACAGGGTGACAGTATTTTCGAAAGTTGACAATTTTACTGTCACCCTGTCAGACATGTAACATTCATTTTATTATACCGAAAAACTATTCAAACCACGAACAACTTTATTCAGTAATGGTATTTAATTGATGTAATAATGGTTATGAAACAGCAATTTAACAATAAAAGTAAACTAACAGTATCCAGAATCTTTGGTAGAAAAACGTTTGTTGCCTGACATTATTGTCGTCTGTTTACAACGTAAATGTGAAAATAGATATTGCGCATGCGCGAATGGTACAGTATAATTCCGTACCTATGGTAGCGGGAGACAGTATTTTTAGCGGGTGACAGTATTTTTCAGACAGTAAATTTTTTTTGACAGTACTTATATGTCACGGTGGCCTATGGAAGATGAACATTGTAAATGAAATTGAGGTATAATAATTTTATATATCGATCAGACATAAATACTTACTTTATGAGATAAGTGACAACTTGCCACCCGCCAGAAAACCACCAATTGTGTTCATTAACTGATAACTTAATAAATCAATCAAATAATTATACTTATTGTGTATATAATAAGCTATCAACATCCATGACTTATTTAAAATCATTTAATTACCATATTCTAAAGGTATATTAAATTGACACAAAGGCTTTAAATACATATTATATCTATTTAAATAAAATGTTTATAAAATATATAGACTATCAGTTACAATGCATGCATGCACACTATTTGTGTGGAGTACAGAGTTACTACAAATACGAGATCAATAAACTTGATATATGAGTTTCCGCCTGTTCCTACTATTTTTGCGTGGGCGCTTTAGCGACCACGCAATATATAATTAGAGATGTTGAGAAATTGCTATGGAGGGGCACGTGACTTTGAAGAATTGTGGGTAAGTGCCTCAATGAAGGAGAATAGATAAAGTATGCTGTCAGTGTAAAGCCATGGCGCCCCAAGGGGAAACGGAAAACATCTACAGGTGCATTTTGTTCAGTTTACATTTATGATAATTTATTAGCCAGTGTATTGTAACATAATTTAATTAGGTTAACAGACTGTGCTAGCGGGTAATCAATTTTGACAACCTGTAATGCAGACGAATTTACAATGTTTATATTGGAAGTTTACAACCCTATTGACTGTTATATAATTATTAGACCTGTAACACGTTAAAATGTTAAATGTAAGATTTTAAATATAGACTTGGACATTGTAATTAAACGAATAAATCACGTTAATATATTTTATCAAGACTAACTTTAATATATTTCTTTTCTCTTTAGAATATATACCGTAAAAACGAATAAATCTTGTTAATATATCTGTGCTAGCGGGTAATCAATTTTGACAACCTGTAATGCAGACGAATTTACAATGTTTATATTGGAAGTTTACAACCCTATTGACTGTTATATAATTATTAGACCTTTAACACGTTAAAATGTTAAATGTAAGATTTTAAATATAGACTTGGACATTGTAATTAAACGAATAAATCACGTTAATATATTTTATCAAGACTAACTTTAATATATTTCTTTTCTCTTTAGAATATATACCGTAAAAACGAATAAATCTTGTTAATATATTTTATCAAGACTAACTTTAATATATTTCTTTTTCTTTGGAATATACCGTAATCCCAGCCCGTAATCAACGCTTTGCTGAGACAAAATTATCTTGACCTCCTGACCGAATCGGCGATCGGTTTTATTTTAAAATTTGTGCCATCAAAGACATCAAACGATGAACGTGTTGACCAATGCATTATGTAAGAAATATCGGTCAGTACAGCTTCACAGTGATCTTGCAAGAAATTGGGTTATTTCTATGGCGACGGACTGCAGATATCTAGGACAGTAATCGAGGACGTTTGAGAGATTGAGGTTCATAAAGGGAAATTTAAAAACAATGTTTATTGCGTAGTTGACAATTTCTACTAATAAAATAAATGGAACTTTTAAAATATATATTTCCAATACAATAATATTTTTGTATGATTGTCGTTTAAGTATTTTGATATAAAGAAGAAGAGCATTAAAAAGTTTTATAGTTTTATACCGGGTTTGGGGGACAAAAAAATAAGGAAAGGATTGGGAGGAAGTGAAGTTTTTTTTAAAGAATACAAAAATTATAGGATACCAAGAAGGGAACCAGCTTAGTATTTAGCATTGAAAACTATTCAAAATATTAAGAAAGACTGCTGTGACCATATTCGAGAAGTAATGATCAAAAATTTCTGAAGGAGTAACAAATCTAATGGGAGGAAATTAAATAGAAACCACAACCATTTTTATTTGTACTTCTGAAAACTAAATAAGGTTGGAGGTTCTTGTCAACCAAGAAATAAAACATTTGCCTTAACTTCCATAATGGGTTCAGCACAAAATTAATGCAGAAGGTGATAAGGCCATTATTTTTGCCATGTCTCTTAAAAATTAGTGGATTCCATCAAGTGTATTGTATAAACGATGTTAAAAGCCAATAAAAGCTATATTGCAGCTTAAGCAAATCATATTTGTTTAGAAACAGTTTGGTTGTTATGAAAATTTTCCATTCATTTTGCCGGAATGAATCTGTATAATTATAACTAGTTAAATTTTATTTCCACTGATCAAACCTCCAATGTGACTTTTATTGATCAAGACTGTATGCTGAATGATTTTCGAACATTTATAGACCTGGCAAAAATTATACCCTTATCACCATTTGCATGATTCTTAGGTGACGCTGTACTTACAACCTTCAGCAAGTTTTTAATTGAACCACAAAATCTTAAATATTGTACTTATTAAAAATAATATGCGCCCACGATTGCTTTTTAGAAGAAAAGCAACTTGTTTTAACTCCAAACAGATCCTGAACTTTCTCGTATCTTTTTGTATTTTCTTTTTGGTATATTATAAATATTATCCAACACGGTACTGAGTTACTTTTTAACGTTTCTGTTTGAATGTTGTTCTAGCTTTAACCTTTAAGCATTTTGCAGCTATATAACCGAGTTCATATCTTAATGCAGATTGTGTCAACACAGATGTAATGCAAACCTTCCCACAAACATGCAGGGACCATAGTGGGACGGATCCCAGTACACGTCCCACAGCAGCCCAGCACGTCCCCGGGTGGAGGATAGGGCAGACTTTCTCGTTGGGGGGTTGTTAGGTCATAATACGGAAAGCCTGGCCGCAGACCATAGTGGGTAACGCGTTTGGAGAGTGTCACGCTCCTTGCACGATAAGGATCCCTTTTACAGATTTCGAAAAAGAGTAGGCTCATTGTAGCCGCTACGAAAGGCGAAATTCTCCGACTCTACCCAATACTCCGTACTTTTCCAGTGGCAATCAAAATTGTGTTTCCTGTGTCCCATCACACCCCTTTTTCAATTGATGCATTGATTGTTAACTTGTTCCCGTCCTGAATATAGCTGAAATACTGCTCGCTGAATGTAAAGCAAACATACAATCAATCAATCCCAAAAACATGTTCTAATGGCTGAATTTGGGGAATATATTTTAAAAACGGTTGTATTATGATTACACCCATATAATATTAATAAGTTGCGGCGGGTCTATTATTATTTGATTTATCAGGTATCAAAATATTGGAAAATATTTCGAAGTATAAAAATTTGTCGATTTAAATGAGAAGATAAAATATTATAAAATTCAGCTGTTGAGTATATACAAACGAATTGTTTTGCGGGTTTGAGCTAGATTAATTATGGATTATATTTAACGCGCGCCTGGCGTAGTAAGATTTATAATTTTCCATGACGTTATATGCAACCACTGGGTTGATGCCTCTGCTGTTGGACTAAGTCCCTGATGTTATTACCAGCCCAGTAGTCCACTAATATCATTCCTTCTTTTAGTGATATAATCACTGTAAAAAAATTCTGCCGAAGAAGGTAAAATTGGTGGAGTTTTGATAATAATAGCGCATATATATAAACTATTTAGATTTTAAATAATTGTGAGGTTTTAAGCGCCACTGATGGTTCTTTATAGTCGAAACGCGCACGCATCTGGCGGAGTAAATTTTATAATCTTAGTATCGGAAATGGCGTTTTAATTTTATATAATGAATTACAAGTTGTTAGCTTCTACTATTTTATTTCAGCTGTAGG
This sequence comes from Limnoperna fortunei, assembly GCA_944474755.1. Lineage (NCBI taxonomy): Eukaryota > Metazoa > Mollusca > Bivalvia > Mytilida > Modiolidae > Limnoperna > Limnoperna fortunei. Next base: position 52,701,375 of record OX104119.1, on the reverse strand, counting down.
TTAGATTATTGGATATATAGACGACTTGGGTCTGTTGGCGCTTACCGGTTTATGTAGAGCGGAAACCGATCCAAAGTCGTCTATATTCAACAATCTTACCAGCAATTGAAAGCAATTCTAATATTTCATATTCAATATAAAAAGAAATAACAAGAACAAAATAAAATACGCAATCACATATATCTGCACTTCACAATATTTACTTTGTCACTTGTTTGTGGACGAATACGTGTAGATCATTGTAACATCATTAATCAGTCAAGAGTTAAAATACCAGTTTAGATTATACGATAAAGACAACATTACTCAGCTATTGAGTATATACAATAAATTAAAGTATTGAAAAATGCGATAGTAATAAGAATTAGTCCGGATACACATTTAATCAAATGTTCGCGTTTTTAGAGCCGACAAACAAGATAAAATAATTCATGTCATGTGGTTCACAGAGGGTCAATCACTGAATTTAACCATCGAAGGGATAAAAAAAACACACGTGTAGATTTCAAATTGCCAAGAAGAACTCAATTTAATAAAAAAAATTAAAAGGCTGCATTTTTGTTAATCAAGCGAAAAAAGGTTTTTAGCATATAAAATACAATTAAACAAACAACACGTTTAAATGAATGTACTACAGGTACTTGATGGGACCAAACTTTAAGGGCTCAAAATATTCTACTTACCGAGTTGTCGAGCACATCCCTAGGTGGCGGAAAAGGGATACCCTCTCGTCGCGAGTTTGTCAGGTCATAATGTGGATTGTCTTACCGCAGACCAGTGTGTAACGTGTTTGCAGAGTTAGCGATAATATAATTGTAGTCAAATTATAGGTTAACGTGATCACCAAGTCAAAACCTTCATTTAGTATTGTGTCCGAACTCTTTGATGAACCGTTTTTGAGTTAGGGAACTTGATGTTTTTCAGTTAGTCTGTTTGTGCTTTATAACTTGAAAATGGTTAGAGACAAAATATCGGTTTAAAGTTATCACAATGCCATCAATTCAAGACGCCCCGTGCGGGATCCGGGTGGCCAAAAGAATAGACCGCAGTCGCGCTAGCTTGTCGTAAAAGGCGACTAAATAGCGCCCAGTACCCTGACCGGCGTGTCAGGTCGGTTTGCCTAAAGACCGACTGGGATGTGTGCCCCAGGTGGTTGAATGGGGTACCCCTGGCAAGCTGGGGTTGTCAGGCCATAATACGGAAAACCTGACCGCAAACCATATTAGTGCACCGTGTTGGGAAAAATGCCACGTTCCTCGCACGTTAAAGAACGCTGCTGTAGTATTCGCTATGGGTAGGGATTTCGATCCCGCTACAATAGGCTGAATTGCCCGACGCTATCCATCCCATTTGCCAGTGGCAATCTAAAATCCGTTACCCCTATTTTTCCTTGTGTCCCATCCCATTTTCATTCATCATCATTTCATGTTCATTTTATCATCCATTTCATGTTCCTCGCCTGAATATAGCTGAAATAATGCTGCTCGGGCGTTAAACACCATTAATCAATCAATCAATCAATTCAAGACCAACGTCATTTCATTGTGTGCGACAATTTTCAAAATTAATACCCAAATATTACGATATTAGTACATTTTACTTAGAAAGGGATATGTATATCGGGCTATTTTTCAATGACGAAGAATAAAAAATGGGTTAAATTATAACTTCAGATTTTAAGTACATATTAAGTATATTTTTGTACCCTAAAAAGATAACTCTTGGCCATAATTTTTCAAATAATAAACATTAAGTTAGTTCTAGCAGGGGAATTATTTTCAAATTGAAGACAATATGTATTTTGTTACATATTATGTTAAGCTGAACAAGAAATTGCATTTGAATAAGAGCATTCCAAACTGCTTTCAACTCTAACCAATTGATATGGTTCTTCTGATACTCTATCGGCCATTTCTCTGAAATTTTCATTGTATCTAAATGAGCTCCCCATCCCCAATTCGAAGCATCTGTCCACAGAGTTAGGGTGTGATTGTAACCTTCTAGGGGCACACCTTTGAATATGTTATTCCTGTCTAACCACCACTGAAGATGAATGTTCCTGACTGGAATTAGGTGCAACAAACTGTCCTTGTGAGGACGCCAAAAACAAAGGAAATACAATTGTAAAGGGGGCATATGTAACCTGGCATAAGGGACTATGTCTATGCAAGAGGCTAGTAACCCCAGCAGTCTCAGAAATAATTTGGCGGGGACCATCTGTTCTTGGCGAATCTCCCTTATAACCTCTTGAATCAGAAGGAATCGATCTTCCGATGGAAACACTAGCCCTTTTTCCAGATTGAACACTGCACCTAGGTAACATTTCTCCTGAGAAGGAATTAACTGAGATTTTTTCAAGTTTATCAAGAGACCTAAATCTACTAGTAGATTTACTGTTTGCCTGAACTGCAGAATCAACATATTTCTTTGTTGATTCTTCATTAACCAATCGTCTAGGTACATGTAAATGTTGATTTGATGTCGTCGTAGGAAGCTCCCTACTGTCAGCATTACCTTTGTGAAAACTCGAGGAGCAATGGCTAGCCCAAATGGCATCGCTCTGAACTGAAAATGATGGCCGTTTACACAAAACCGAAGGTATTGTCTGTGAGGGGGGTAGACAGGAATTTGAAGATATGCATCCTTTAAGTCCAGACTGACTGCCCAATCCCTTTCCTGGAGTGCCTGAATGACCGACCTTAACGTTTCCATCTTGAAATGTTCCTTTACAAGAAACTGATTTAATGGTCTTAAATTGAGATTAGGACGCATTCCTCCGTCCTTCTTGGGAACTACAAAAAATGTGCTGTAAAACCCTTGACCTATCTGATTCAAGGAGACAGCTTCTATTGCATGTTTTCCTAACAAACTTTCTACCTCTTCTAAAATATTTAACATATGAACATGTTTTAACTTGGTCTCTCTCACTCCTGACCTTGGAGGAGGGGCAACAAAAATTAATTTCAGTTCTTCCTGGACTAAATTTAGAACCCATGGGTCGGACGTTATCTGCGCCCATTGTACATAATAATTTTGAATATGACACCCTACCTGGGCTTGATTTTGAAACCTTTATACAAACTTTGTCAGTTCTGATTCTATTTGGAGGGGCGAAACCCCAACTGCTTTTGTCCCTTTTTTTCACTTAGAAAACTTTCTCTAGATCTTACACTAGACTTGTTCACACTAACTTGATTGCCAGTCTGATAACTATGTCTCTTTTTGTTCATTAGCATATTTCTTTTCTTTGCATTTGAACATGCATCCTCAGAAGATTTAAAATCTTCCTTCCGTTTCTTTGAAGAATTGTCAGAAGTGCTAGGTGCATAAATCTTTCTAACAATTTGGGTTTCTTTGGCATCTCTCATATTTTCTGCACTGTCATGCAACACATCAAAACATTTACCACCAAACAGTTGTGATCCTTCAGTTGGTAGAGACAGTAATTTCTGCTCTGTGCTTTTATTTCTAAAACCCATCTCTGAAATATGGATAAATCGTCTAGATCTCACAGAATTGACTATCATTCTAGAAATAACATCGGCCATAGAACTGAAAACGTCCATTAGAGCCCTAAGAGCCTCAATCTTATCCTCATTTTCACCAACCTTTTCCAAATACGAGGTAAATAGTGTTGCATGCGAAACCTGTCTCAACAGTAGTCTAGCTTGAGTATCAACTTTCCTCATTTCAATATCATAATTATGTAACACTTTGTTTTCAAATCGAAATTGTGCTTTTCCCACTTTGGGAGCTTTCAACAAAGATGAATTTGAGGAAGACAATCCTTCCAAAGCATTCTCATCTAACTGAGGTGTCAAACAGTAAGTATCAAAATGATCAGAGTTTACTCTAAAATTCATATCGTAATTAACTCACAGTTTTCTTCTGAAATTCCTTATCAACATCTTTGTGTGTTCTCAGGACAGAGCCATCTAGCGGTAATTTGTTACTAACCACTGTTTCTTTCTTAACTTTAGTCAAATTAACTGACACATACGATTTTTCTTTTGAATTATCTGTCTTCCCCTCCTCCATCTCAATACCCAACTTATCTGCTACCTTCTTCAAGAAGGGTGACCAACCTTTCTCATTTAAACCAAGATAATCGACTGACGATTGCAGTTCCGACTGTAAATCAGAATTTTTTGACCCAACATCGACATCCTGAGCTAACAACGAAATAGGCGAGGATGGCCGACTAACTGAAACATGATTAGCCTCAGATTCCTCCTCAGAAATATCCTCAAACTGAGAAGAAGACTCTAGTCTATTGTACCTTTTCTTACTTTTATCAGTAGTTTGAACATTATTATTTTGATCTGAAGTTGAACTTAGATTCTGACTATGTGCAGCCTGAACTGCATTAACTTCTGAATTACTACTGCGACTCCGAGCGGATCCTACCGTCTGAGTAGTGCATGGCTCTGTACTTTGCCTTCTTACATCAGACACATTTTGATTTATGTAAGCAAAGGGGTTCAACATAAAAGGCCATAATGGTATCTGAGAAATACCATCTTTGCCAGAATTTACATTTGCAGACATATAATTCAAATGATTTAAAAAAACTCACTCCTAAATCTTGAGTGTTTGTAAATTGCATATTTCCTATAGAAAATGGCAGAGTAGAACTTGTAGTTTGATGAGGAATGTTCGGTGCTCATTTGCGGGTTCCCCACAGAGGGACTCAAAGTAAAAAGTGAATTGTTCCCCACAGAGGGACTCATAATACTAAAACAGGGTCACACACAGAGGTGGCAGGATTAATCGTATCTGAACGTTTCAATAAGTTCAAGTTGTCCGATGACGAAGCTGAAACCTTTGATTTCGCTTTTTCAATCATCAAATTGATTGACTTTCGTTTTTCTTCCGACCAGCTTTCACAAGTTTTACATGGAAAACCTGCATGACATATACGATGTCGGTAACATTCGTCATGATTATCTTGAACATTCATTTTTTTTGTCACATTTACAACAATCTTTAAAATCGTCCGACATCGTAAATATTTGTTAAAAAAGAAACTTGATATAAAATTCCTTTAAAATATACACAAAATTTAACGCTTAAACTCAAATACACCAGGATTAGAACAGATTGAATCCCTCAGCATGAAAACAATAGTGAACAATATGGCGCCGAACAAAACACTGAACCGGATGTCGGCACAGGTCACGAGGTTTACGGGGCTCTAGAGGGAATTTAAGTTCAGCGTGAATGTGAACGGTGCAGGAACATTTGCAAAAAGTTGATGCAGGTAAGTATAGATAGTGATATAAACATGTATTTTGTTACATATTATGTTAAGCACAGAAAATGAGAAACAATTTTCTAATTCTTAAGTTATTAACCTTGAAAAGAAAAGCTGAGTGGTTAAGGTACCGCTAATATGATACTAACGGTTATCCTAGCACAAGAGTTTAAAACGAGACTATATTAATTTCAAAATTATAAATTCCAGCTTCTCCTGCATATCTATATTTCTCAATTGATCATGTTTGGAATAGCTTGCAGTGAGTATACTGAGTTTTTACTAACGGCACCAGATTTCCTTAGGATAAACTTATAAACCAAGGTTACAAGAAAAAACGTTTTACTATATATATCATTTCCTTGTTGAAAATATGATTGCAGATAGTTATCCCAATTTTTGAATTCAGTACACAGTGGTTCGTTCGTCTCCAATTTTAATAGCTGGATTGCTGGTTTTCCTAACAAAGATCATCGTTTTCTCCGAGTATTCCGCCGACACCCCTCCCCCATTGAAGTGGACGCCATGATATATCTGAAAAAAATAGGTTAAAGAGGCGTTAAACAATATTCAAACATAACCTTGAAAAGATGTAAACTTACATATTTATTAAACAATTAGCAATTCTAGTGCAATTTCTATAAATATGGTACCATGGTATTAATAAATATGCACAACTGTGACAAAAGCCTGAATCTACATATTCGAACACAAAACAATCATATATAACTACAGGTTTTTCCTTTTACAATTGAATTTGCAGTTTACTTAAATAGAAATCAGTTGGAACACATTGCTGATCAGCTACGGGCCCCATATATATAACATCATGTACTTGGGGATTCAACGGACACTAACCTATATTGGGCTATAACATAAAAAATGACAAGGGTATTATTATTGAAGGCTTAATGAACAGGAAGACTTTTCAAACTATGGTTACAGTATACCTTTTCATCCTGGTAATGACTGATATTTCAATAACATATTCTTCTCTCTTGCTTGACTTCTCGTGGAAAGTCCATAACGATCATTGTGGCAGTGACCATTTTCTACATTACTCGAACACAGAACGATCTGCTACACCCCTTTTTAAGAACTATGTAGAGAGTGACTTAATTTCAATTCCGATGCTTTAAATGGCAGTTCTGATTAAATTTTAAATTTAATGAAACGCCGATTTCAAATGTCATTGAAACACTTCCTAAGAACTTGACCAATCTGAAACATCTTAGAAAACCATGATACGATGACAACTGTGGCGCACCTATTAAAGAAGATAAAAGGCCGAAAGACCATTTAATAAACATCCAACCCAAACTAAACTTAAATTGTTAGAGCAAACGGTCGCAGGGTTACGAAACAAAAAAGACACTTTCGTGGCGTAACTTTGTTTCAAAATGAAATAACCATACCCTACGAATAAAATTTGGAATATTATTAGTAAAATTAAATGTAAAACAAAGTAAAGAAATTCTCCATCATTTAAAAAATTGACAAGACTTATTGATATCGGAGTTAGATATGACAAACAAATTGGCCGAAACATTGGCAAAAAATGCCAGATTTTCAGCGAGTCAGAATTCAAAAAGAAAAATCAAAAAATAACTTTAGAAGATTACAATAAACCATTTTCTTACGAAGAGCTCAAATTTGTTAAAACAAATCTCACGATACAGCATGTGGTCTAGATGACATCCATTACCAACTACTCAAGCATCTGCCACTAGTTCTATCCATTGCCTTCGGAATCTTATTAGCAACATTTGGGATATGGGTGACTTAACATCTATTTTGGAAAATTGCTTATGTTGTGCCTATTCCAAATCCAGGAAAAAATTACTTGTAAGTGTCTTATAAACTATAGGCCTAAATCCCTCACAAGTTGTCTTCTTAAATCCATGGATAGGATGTTCAGCTATCGCCGTCTATTTTCAGAACTCAACACTTTTCTTCTTAATATCCAATGTGAATTCAGACAAAGGCGAAATACCCTAGATTATCCAAAGCGTACATTTAAAACGCCTTTGCCAAAAATGAACTTGTTGTGTCTAGTGTAGAAAAAAAACATGACACAAAAAAGAAATCTTGTATTTTCAAAGATTTTTTTAATATGAAGTTGAAAGATAGACTTCTTACGTCTATTTCAAACTTTTTAGCTGATAGAGAATTTAAAGTTCGTATAAATTATAGTAATAAAGGTCATGTACGCCACAAGGTTAAAAGGTAAAATCGAAAAGACAAATAAAAATTAAAAATTAAAAATCAAACAACAATAAAGATGGGCCCGAGCTTTCGGTCCAAAGACCTTCTTCAGGGTGAGAAAGAGGGAGACAAAGAACAACACATTCGTATAGGACAAGGAAAGAGAGTAGACTAAGATGGGCCCGAGCTTTCGGTCCAAAGACCTTCTTCAGGGTGAGAAAGAGGGAGACAAAGAAAAACACATCCCTACTAGTCTACTCTCTTTCCTTGTCCTATACGGATGTAAGAACAAGAAATGGGTGTTCCCCATGAAAGCATTTTTTCTGTAAATGTATTCAGTTTTAAAAATTAATAGTCTTGTTCAAGTTAATATAATGTTGAAGGTTCTTTACGTGTTGACAATATCCTCATATGTTATCAAGAAAACAAAAGGAATCTCATTGAACTTAAACTGCAATTATGTTAACACAAAATAGAAAATTGGGCAATTAAGAATGGTTTAAAAATATCCACTGCCAACACTGTAGGCATGCATATTGTAATAAAAGAAAGATGCATCCAGACCACTAACTAACCTTATATAATAATCCTATAAACATTGTAAAGAAACTACTTTTCTTAGTCTTATATTTGATAGTAAGCTAACTTTTTTATCCCATATCAAAATATTAAATATATGCCTATTTAAAGGCATGTTATATTTTAAAAGTCGTATCAAGCACCGACTGCAGTGCTTAGTGCAATGTTTTCCTCAATTTATATAGATCCCTGGCTAGACCTAATTATCTATTATGTACTTTACAATAGGTAAATGTGTATCTGTTTGTTTGTTTGAATGGTGTTTTAACGGCACTTTCAGCAATTTTTGAGCTATATCGTGGCATCCAGTTTTTATTGGGGGAGGAAGACAGAGTACCCGGAAAGAACCCCCGACCTGCGATAGGAAAACTGGCAATCCTCAATTAAGATCGGAGTCGAGTACACCCTGCCTGCAGTGAGAATCGAACCCGCAATCTCAGTGTTGACAGACCACGTGATCAATAGTAGACGAACAACCTTAAGCACTCGGCCTAAAGCGTTGTCTGGTGGTGAGTATAGTGCACGAGCCGGCAGGCAAGGGGACTAAACCTCTCCAGACATATGTTATCTTCAACAGATATCAGCTTTCAACTTTTTATTTCATGTCTTGGTAGATCCACAAAGAAGGGTTATTGGTGGTGTTATGGCTTCTGTGTCTATTTGTGATTGAAGCGGATTGATATTTTATGTTGATGATGATTAAGATGGGGTGGTGTAACTAAATGTGTTGTTTTTCATTACCGTACCTGACAGCAGTTGTTGCATTTGGTATTACTTAAGCCACTTTAACGGCTGTTGTGTTTCTAGATGTTGTTGGTCTATTGCACATCTACACTGTTGTTTGCTAGTTGGTAAGTATTGTTGGAGTTGGCGGTTGTTGCTGTAAGTGAAGTTGTTGTTGTAAGTGGTTGTATTACTTAACTAAAGCTGACGTTGTTGGTACTGTAAACGAAGCTGCACAATTCATTTAATTGGTCTGAAATTGTCAGATGACTCCTCATAGGGGTTATTGCCCTTAAATGACAATTTTGTTATGAAATTTTCCATTTTTGTCCTGTAACTTGAAAACTATAGTAGCTAGATTAAAACTGTAAATTGCGCAAATGATCAGCAATAGAAGCCCAACAAATGATTGCTTAGTCCAAATTTGCAAGATGACTCTTTATAGGAGTTATTGCTTTTTCATTATGAATTTGGACAAATGAACAGTTTTTTAATTATAAATTAGTCTATAACACACCTATTAGTAGAGTAAAACTGTAAATTTACCCTAAAGGACAATGCCTAAAAACCATTTAATTTTCAGAAATTGTCGATGGCACCTTATAGGAGTTATTGTATTTAACAAATTTTTTGAAGAAATGTTTAGTTTTTGCACAGTAACTTAAAAGCTATAACAACTAGACTGAAACTGTTAATTTCAAAAATTTTAATATAGTTTAAGTCATTTGGATTCCAGGTGAGCGATTACAGGCTCCTGGGAGCCTCTAGTTTTATTTTGTGGTGCAACTGAAGCTGTTGTTGATTGGTTGGAATTATTCTGTCTGTTAGTATGCTTGACTTTTGATTGACTGAATGTGTGTTGTTGCGTTTTTTAAGCTTCATCATGGCAACCAAGAAAGCCAGCAACTGATTAACCTCAGTCTTAAAAATTAAAGAACCTTTTTGTGAGCACTATCACATCAAGTACACACTACATGATCAGATTGTTACTGGGAAGCACAATCCAGAGATCATAAAATGTCAAAATATTTTAGCCAGGTTGGCTGGAACTGGAAAGTAAATTATGGAAAATTAATAAAGTTGCTACCTCTGTCTATATAGAATATTTTGATTCTTTTTGTAGTTTAAAAAACTTGACTTGGCAACTTTCGGTTCAAAAAAGCATCACTCCAAGAAAACATATTGAATCATAAATTTTCTGTATACTACAAATCTAAATAGTATGTCCTTATTGACTAGAAATTTTTATGAAATCATGTTGTGTGACTTAAAAGAAGAAGTTCTGCTAACAAACTGTTTTAGCGGCGTATTTTGGTGAAAATTTAAGTTTTATGGGCATAACTCCTACATTCAAAGTCAGTGTGTTTTAGTGGAGGTTTTTTGCATGACAAATAAATTAGAATGGAAGTGTAACCTAGGTACAGTAGATTTTGTGTATTCGAAACCCTTCAGGTTTTGTTTGCAGTTGATGCGGGAAAAGTCTCACTGCCAGAATACCATTGTACTTCACAAATGCAGACGAACGTTTGTAAACAATTTTAGATCCCGTTGGAAACAAAAATGGCTGATTTACAATGTAAAATGCAAGTAGCAAAGACCAGGAAATTTGTGACGTGTAAACAACCGAGGCATAGTGTTAAATATGGACAGGTTATTCTGGGTAAATTTTGTCTACTGGATTTTTATAATAAAAAGGTACAATATGGAATAAGAAAAATATGCAAGAAAAAAAACGCACTCTATAGGGGGTCTGACTTTTAGTACAGAATAAGTAAAGGAATCATAATTTTATGTTCTTATAAACTGTGAAATTTCATGTGGTTCTGTTGTGTGGTTTATGAAAAGTTGTGCTGACAAAAACATTCTACACAGCTTTGTTACATTGATAATAATAATGACTCGAATGTGTTCAGATTGTTTATTCCAGATCAAATATTACCTGTTCATGGACCTGTTTTTAATTAATCCCTTTAGTCCAAAAGTGTAATGTGGGATTAAAAGGCATTAAACTGTCCACAAAGCTCTAGTCAATTCCTGAATGACTTAAAAGCTGTTGTTGTCAGAAAATTTTTAAACTGAATATAAAAGTAACAGTGTGTCATCACCGTTCATTAGCAGTCAGTTTTTCTTTCACAGATTTATGTAAACACTGCTGCATGGCTGGGTATATTTTCTGACAAGCCTGAACACAATCTGTCATTGCCTGCAAGGAAGAAAGAAAGAAATATAAGATGATTAAATTGAATTTTTACAGCAGATAATAATCTGGTATATATTTCTCTATTACATGTATAATCAAATAAGCTATTAGCACAATGGATATACTTTCCTTAAAGTTTTCCATTAAATAACCACATAAAAGAATAGTTATATTAAGGATAACACAGGGTTTATAAAGGGGTATAATAATTCTTCAAAATAAACTAATAATATTATTATCTTCAATTTTAATGAATTTTAGTTCAAGTAAGTAAATGTATGCAACTGAAAGGATAAACATGTAGTAGCAGAATAGGAACATGTTTCATAGTGCTTTGTATTTAATATGCAACAATTACAATATTTAATCTACATGTAGTACTGTAGTCCTGGTGGGAGAAACATGGATTTGTCTTGAGAAAAAACTTGTTACTGTCGGAAACTAGAAATACAGCAAATGTATTATAAATTCAAGGACATATTTCATGCAAGTCCCTGAAAATATACTGATGTCTATGCTGGTATATTTGTCATCTAAATCTTGTAATTTTTTTAAAATGCATTCAAATACATGTTGACTCCATGAAAATGATAGATTTTGTTAGTCTGTTTCAAGTTTTACAACACATTCAGCAGCTTCAGACAGATTTATATGATGATAAAAGTTATGGCAGCTGGTAAAATTAGTCCTTGACTATGGAAAAGGACAACTGGTAATACTCAATTATTGATGTGACAATTATTCGGTGAAAGGTTTATCAAATTCCATTCAGTGGTGTAGGTGAACTTGTGGATAAGAGATTGGTACCACCTTATGTCAATGATAAAGTACATGTTTTATCTATGGGAAACCCCATATATCATTCTGATCAAAATGTTAAATATCAAGTGCACATGGGACCATGTGAAAATGTGACCATCTTTGGAAACCACCAACTGTTGACCACAAAAAATTTGAACTGGCCCAAGTTGAAAACTACAAATTTAATTGTGCTGCAAACTGAAATTGAAACCACGTAAGTGCTTACAGGCAGACAAAAATGCAAACCCCCAAATTGTGGGTATCACATGATATCCCGCCACTGTATGTGGAGGGGTATGAAAATGCTTAGCTTCCTTTTTCAGTGGCTTTTACTTGCAGGTTTATGATAAACTAAAAATAATAAGTGTGTGCATGGTACAAAATTGGATGTTTTGCCACTTAAGGCAATTTTTCATCAGTATCGTGGCATCCAGTTTTTATTGGGGTTGGAAGCTGCAATACCAAGTAAAACTCCCATCCTTCCGCAGGAGCCATGGACAACTGAATTCACCTGGGCCGTGTTGTATAGTTTAACAAGTGATAAGTACCTTCTTCAGGCAGTCAATCTGTATTTCTCCCTTGGAAGTTATAGCTGATATCTGGTTCAGTGATGGCATAAATCCGACTGTTATACTACCATTGTTGACATGGTTACCATTCTGTAAATAAAAAAGAAAGAAAACAATGTTATATTGCTTTTAGAAGACAATATAAGTGCAAGTTTTTATGGCTTATAAAAATGGTTTCTACAAGACAAAGGTTTTACACCAACTTTTAAAGCACTTGCCTTTAAGCAAGCTTTACAAGCCATTTTTAACTACTTACTAGCCCTCAAATGATTTTTAGTAGCCCCAAGCTAACAGGTTAGTGTTAGTGTCCAACCCGTTAGACCAGTCTTTGTGGGTTTTTTCTGTATATCATATACATTGATGATTTTATGGGACAGTTTTATGTTAAACATATATTTCAAATAGGACAATAAGGAACTCCTAATCTTAATAAAGTAACTGATAAATGTATTGCATTAAGTTGCAAGTTAATTGAACCTTTCTATAATCTAATTTATGTTAATTAAGGGGGGGGCCGCAACCCATGAACTTTTATGAACATGATAGTTGAACTATAGTGCTCTGAAAGAGTAAGCAGTCCTGCATGTTGCAACACCCCGGTTGTGTTGCTTGAAGTCATTCTTGGGTACATAAAGTTTGGTTAAGGAAAATACTTCACAAACTCTAAGACAAGCCTAGATCTGTAACTGTGTGGGAGACAGATAAAGCATATTTGTCTACAAATACATGATGTCTTCCATATAATTTTATTCTAACCTGTCCTTCAGATTCTTCTTCAAATGTGGGGTCTGTTAATACTTTGTCTTCAAATATTTTCTGTCAAAATAAATAAATTTCTTGACTACTACTTCATCAGTATTACAGCATGCATTATACATATATGTACATACATATTGACAAGAATGTTCACAGAAAAAGATTTGAATGTATATTTAAACATTCAAAGTTGCCAAGACTTGTCTTCTGAATTGACTTATCAGAAAAAGTCAGATGTGGAAAAAAAAATGTACTGATGAGATCAGCTTTCTTTTGTAGGATTCTAAGGATTTTCCTGCATTCATTTTTGTTTAAATAAACAAAATGAATTATGTTTGTATATGATTTGTTACCTTTATTTTTCTGCGATTTTGGTTGCAGAAATTTATTATAGTATTAAACACCGTTTTCAATGGATTTATTGGTATATCAACAAGACCAACTCACTTACAAACAAATAAAAGTCTGAATGACTTTTATGATATGTTTGTGAGTGAGTTGGTCTTGTTGATATACCGATAAATCTATTGAAAACGGTGTTTAATCCTTATAATTCTTTAAAATTGCATTAAGGAATTAATTTATCTAACTTGTTTCTCAACTTCATATTTCTTGTGTATTTGGTAGCGGGATTGACTGTACGTATGAATATTTTGTTTATTTTTACGTACGATTATTCCATAAACCATTTTCTGATTTTAATAAACACAGTTAAGTTTTATATCAATCTATAACCTTATTTTCTGTATTGAACACAAGGAAAGTTTGAAATTTAACAAATCATTTATGATAATTCATCAAACAAATAATTTATAAGCTGATCGCTACTTTCGATATTGAAAGCCGCCATCTTTGTTTAGGTTGGTTACGGTAAAAATAGTTTGGTCAACATCATTTATCCAAAAATAAATTAAGTCAACTTCATTTATCAAAAAATAAATTTCGTTGAAAACCTCTACAAGAAGTAATATCAACCAATGAAATAAACGTATTTCTAAATATGCAAATCATATTAGAATTATTGTGTTTTATATGAAACGAAAACATAACAAGAGAAAGTATGGTTTGAATGTGGAAATATCATTGTTTTTGTATATACAATTAGTTAATCAAGTATTCTGATTTTTGTTTAAAAACAAAAATTTGATAATCAGAGAAACCTTCTAACAAACAAGAAGGAGAAAAAACCTAAAGAGAAAAATCGAACGTTACCAACTTGATTAGTGCTACTATTACCTGAGTTATCATAATAGCAAATGAACATCCGGAACATGCACATTAGTTTATATTTCTTTTAAAATGGCAGGAAATAATAGGGCTTGGTTTTCCCTTATTTATATGAGTCTTTCATTTCGAATTAGGCAATAAAGGGAAAAAAATTCATTAATTTTCCTGACCCATTGATTGAAGCTGAGTTTTAATTGAAATTAAGATTATTTGCTGAGGATATCCTGTTGGTTAAGGGTTAAATAGGCATGGATCAATCACCTGTTCAGTAAATATCAACATTAGATTGTAGGATAAACATAACATTGATTTGGCATTCAAAGCGATCATCCAGGCTTACACTAATACACTATTACTGACCATTGAACATCCAATCACCAGATCATAGATTTCAATACCAGCATCAGACAGTGCCATTGACGCACAAGTGATGGCTGCTGCCAATGCTGCAAAGAAAACAACAATTCATTGAAAATGTCTTGTCAAACCTGTACGTTGCCTAAAATTACTCATAATTTAAATTTAACAACAAATGAATAGTTCTGTACTTAGTACCAACAAACAACAGAACAATAGAAACCATTACAGTTAGGCATCGAAGGTGATAAGCTCTCAAAAAACAATAAAATTTGATAATTTCATTTCTGTTTTTTTCCACTTGTTAAGTGTGTTTTTCCAAAACCATGGAAAGGGAAACCACTTAACCAAAAACTAATAATATTTAAACGCTGAAGGAACACAATAAAAAAACATATCATGATGGAATTCCTGATAGAAATAAAACCAAGATAATAGCCCCTCCATCATATTTTTCTTTTTATTCATCATACTGACCACCAACATAATGCAATTCTAGGTTTGGTGGACAACAACTGTAAATAATATTCATTCACATACAAAATATAAAATGCCATTATTAGTGGGGAGATAGTATTTTCCTGAATTAGCCCTGATTGAAATATTAACTGCTTGAATTCCTTACTTATTTTTTGGCACATTTCAATATTAAAACAATTTCACAGTCCAGTGGAGCTCCTTTTGTTAACATATACTAGAGATAAAGCTTTATTCAAGAAAAATTGTGTAATGGAGGCGGTTTGAGCAGAAACCATGATGTAAATATAATTTAATCTCCCTCACTGTTGACAGAATTTAATCAAAATTTATTAACTTTATAAAGTGCATTTTTTCCCAATGAAATTATCTTTCTGAAAAAGGCCCTGACAAACAATAAGGTTTGTTTTTATTTTTAAACTACATGTATGGTATGTTTTTGATGCTTTGTCAAAATATAAGCCTTATTTACTATAAGATCATTTATTTACAGACATTTTTACAAAACACTGCTGATCAAACTAGATACCAGTGAGATGGTACCCATCTCTATGGGCCCTGCCAACCTTGAGGTCAAGGTCAAAGGTCATCAACCATGGTATGCAACACATTTCCTTGATATCACCTACCCACATACCAAATATGAAAAGCCTACCTCAAAAGATAAAAAAGTAATAGCTTGGACATGATTAGCTGTGGACGGACAGACGGATGGACAGAGGTACAGACTGATCACTATAGGGGGTCAGTCCCAAATTAACAGGGCCTAATTAGCACTTGCTTCAAGTCATTATCTGAATATATATATGAATTATGGACAGAGGAAAGAAACCTGTTTGCATCATTCCTACATTTGAAATTAAATTTTACATGAAATATATATAGCAGATATTATGATGAATGCTGTACTTAACAAAGGCTAGTTTTTATTTTTTGGTTTTTTTTTATTTGTTTGATGGTGTTTAACGCCACTTTCAGCAATTTTTCAGCTATATCATGGCTGCCACTTCTTGTTGGGGGGAGGAAGCAGGAGAAAACCACCGACCTGTGGTAGGAAAGCTGCCAATCCTTGTCAATAAAGATTGGAGTCAAGTACACCCTGCCTGCAGTGAGAATCGAACCCGCAATCTCAGTGTGACAGACCACGTGATCAATAGTAGACGAACTACATTGACCACTCGGCCACTGAGACCCCACAACAGGTAAGTACAACTTTTACTAGGCACCTACCACTGCCATCATTCTGTAACACTTCCACATAAATATTTACTTGTGCTTTAGGAAACTTGTGCTAAAAATAGAAAAAGAATATTTAAAATTATTTTAAACATATTAATGAGAGTTCTAATGCAGTTCTTGATATAAGGTCAATTATGATTGGACAACATGAATAATTTCATAGCGTCTATTCCAAGATTGATGCAGCAGTCAATAGTTAACACAAGAACATCACAGACGTTATTACTGGTTAAAAAAAATCGTACTTTAATCAGTTGACTTTTTTATAGCCGTAGCATTAGAATAGAGATAACCGTAATGTATTTGAAGATTTGCTGGCATCAATTAGTAATTTGATGGTTTGAAATACATGTCACCAGTAAACTCAAACCAGTGGAGACTGGCACAACATATTTTTACAGCCCCTCCCCACCCCCCCCCCCCCCCAAACCCCAATCCTAATTATCCCTACATCAAAGATGTTAAATGTTAAAGTCAGTGTTTTACTATGGGAAACCCCAAATGTTATTCAGATCAAAATGATTGATTGAATTTTTGCTTTACATCCAGCAAGCAGTATTTCAGCTATAGTCAGGACAAGAACAAGTTAACACAATAAATCAATTCTGGAAAAACGGACCAAAGGGCAAAAAATTTAATTACACAGTGAAAAGTATGGGCCAGGGGTATGGGTAGGGGCAGAAAATTTAGACTTTTGTAGCAGCTGCAATGAGCCTAATCGTATCCACATCTAAAAAACTGGTCTTTATCATGAAATAAGCCTGGAACCCTCCAAACATGTTACTCACTGAGGTCTGCAGCCAGGCTTTCCGTATTATGGTCTGACAACCCCAAAGAGAGGGCATCCCCATCTGCCACCTTTGAATGCACTGGGAAGCCAGATCAAAAAGTAAAATATCAGGTGCACAATGGTACTATGTGACAAAGATTCTGTGGAAGTTTTTTAAATTCCATTTTGTGGCATATGATGACACCAACATCACAATATACCCCCAACTAAGGCTGAATTGGTCTTTGTCGTATTGGGTACTACAAAAATGTAACTTGGGTTCATAATTGTATACAAAAACGTAACTCTGCGTTTGTTTTGTCGAGAAATTGAATGAATAAGAACAATTCAGCATAACTAATCTCCATTTAAACTATTTTATTAATCTGTTACGTCACAATCGTCACGTAAAAGACATGTTCATCGCCAACAAGATTTCAATCTGTGAAATCCTAAATTTACACATGGTACAATGTCTCGCCAAAACAAATGATGAGGTACATTTTTGTATACAAGTATGTACACGAGGTTCATTTAGGTAGTACCCTATACGACAAAGACTAATTCAGCCCACTATGATGAGGGTATAAAACTATGGTTCAAAACTTCTGAATATTTTTAAAGCTAAATACATTTCCACCTGTACATGTAACTACAGCTAAGGTGGATGTTATTGTTTCCATCGGTCAACAGTGGGACTGGGCAAAGGGGGGGAGAAAGCCAGAGTCCACTGTAAAAAACTCTGCGAAAAACTGGCAATCCTTATTAATTATGACTGGAGTAGAGCATAGTCACAAAATCTGTTGTTTTGTCTATGGAGAGCTCAGCTGTATGAAGTAGTCATTACCAGACAGACAGCTGGCTCTAAGGCCTCTAACAACTGTATGGAGTAGTCATTACCAGACAGACAGCTGGCTCTAAGGCCTCTAACAACTGTATGGAGTAGTCATTACCAGACAGACAGCTGGCTCTAAGGCCTCTAACAGCTGTATGGAGTAGTCATTACCAGACAGACAGCTGACTCTAATGCCTCTAACAGCTGTATGAAGTAGTCCTTACCAGACAGACAGCTGGCTCTAAGGCCTCTAACAGCTGTATGGAGTAGTCATTACCAGACAGACAGCTGACTCTAACGCCTCTAACAGCTGTATGAAGTAGTCATTACCAGACAGACAGCTGGCTCTAAGGCCTCCAACAACTGTATGGAGTAGTCCTTTTACCAGACAGACAGCTGGCTCTAAGGCCTCTAACAGCTGTATGGAGTAGTCATTACCAGACAGACAGCTGACTCTAACGCCTCTAACAGCTGTATGAAGTAGTCCTTACCAGACAGACAGCTGACTCTAACACCTCTAACAGCTGTATGAAGTAGTCATTACCAGACAGATAGCTGGCTCTAAGGACTCTAACAACTGTATGGAGTAGTCCTTACCAGACAGACAGCTGACTCTAACCCCTCTAACAGCTGAATGAAGTAGTCCTTACCAGACAGACAGCTGGCTCTAAGGCCTCTAACAGCTGTATGGAGTAGTCATTACCAGACAGACAGCTGGCTCTAAGGCCTCTAACAACTGTATGGAGTAGTCCTTACCAGACATACAGCTGGCTCTAAGCCTCTAACAACTGTATGGAGTAGTCCTTACCAGACAGACAGCTTGCTCTAAGGCCTCCAACAACTGTATGGAGTAGTCATTACCAGACAGACAGCTGGCTCTAAGGCCTCTAACAAATGTATGGAGTAGTCCTTACCAGACAGACAGCTGGCTCTAAGGCCTCTAACAACTGTATGGAGTAGTCCTTACCAGACAGACAGCTGGCTCTAAGGCTTCTAACAACTGTATAGAGTAGTCCTTCTCCTCGCTGTCCTGCTGATGATGTCTTCTATAACTACAGGAAAATGTTGCATACTTAAATTCACAAGTTATCTGTCCCTTCATGCTGAACTCCTCCTTCTTTGCCACTTCTCTAGGACCATACCTGTGCATTATAAAGTATTGTGTTAAAATAAAACCAGTCTATTACTTAAGAATTTTTAATGAACATCCAGATATCTTAGTTTAATTATTGTAGTCAGTGTGCATTTGTTACAAGTACATGTCAGTAGGAACTTGTAGAACAGTAGCTACATGTAATTAATTGCTTCTAAAATAAAATTTGTGTTGTTCTTTTCAAGTTCGTTCAATGAAAAATGATCCAATCATGTGTAATTAATTTGTACTGTTTCACTGATGTTTTTTTTACAAGTTCAAGTACACATACGTGTACATATTCATGTGTTAACCTCTCTTATTTTAGTTTTACAAAATGAAAAATACAACAACTTTTAATGCGCCTATTTCAAGATGGGTAGTATCCTATCATGATTTATGGTATCATGTGATTTTATGTAGGGCACTTTCCTCATCGTACTTTGTTTTAACATCGTGTGAACGGCATACAACGACATAAAACTTGATCCCCTTCCATAAATTTATTTTTAGTGTGGGCATTGCACCACATCATAACACAGCATTGGTTTCGTTTTGCATCGTCTTTCTTAAGTTGCTGCATTTCGTTTAAAATGTTGCTGATTTTCACTGAAAGTGTCCTAAATTTTTCTGAAATCATTTCATCAGCATTTGAATTTTCACCTCCTTATCAAGAGCCATTATATTTTGAAAACAATGTATTACTTCACATTACATTTTAAGACTCTTTGCAACTTACACAGCACAGATAATCTTAGTTTCATTCTGCTCTATGTAAGCTGAACCTCTGGCCTGACTTATAACTCCAGTCTTCATAACTGTAAGTCACCAAAATGTCAAATTAATTTAAGAAAATGATAAATTTGTCAATATAATTTTTCCAAAAAAATAAAGTTTGAAGATAAAATGTTGTCAAAGATACAAAGGTTATCAAATTTACTACGCAAAAAGAGGTTTCACTGGGAAGCTAATTTTATGTAGTACTTTTTTACACATGTATGTTATGAATTTTAATTTAAGCCTATTTGTAATTTCCAATAACTATTCAAGCAATGGACAAAATTGTGTATAGATACAAATATTGTTCAGTATAATAGCCTATTAGTTCTACATTAAAGGTGTTCTGATCACCTGGAAAAACTGAACTTTACATTGTGACTGCTCCTAAAAACTATATGTTCAATCATTTTTCCTACTTGTGAGCCATTCGACATTATAGTTCAGCATAGAAATGTAGCAGTCCAAATTAAAATCTTCATTTACATTTATGATTATGATATACATATACCTACAAATTTTCCTCAGATCCCCACACTTGCGACCATCACTACGAGTTCCATCTGATGAAGACTGAAACATAAAATGAAACATAGTAGCTTCAAAATACTGTAAACCAGATAGAAATTATTAATTATATACATGCAGTTTAATGTGGCATTATTTTACACGACAATTATATGAGCATAATTATATCTGAGAAATAAATCTCTATTCTAGAGTTGTATATTCACACACTTCATTGTAATAAATGTCCTGGTCCACATAGGACATAACTATTGATGTATTTCATGAGACTAAATGTACTTTTTAGAACGTGTTCATATTTATATTTCCAAATATTATACTTCATACACAAATCTTAAAATTGTTTATTGGATACTTAATATGAGTTATTCCAATCTATTCTGTACTTACTCCACATTCTGGACAACAATATAGCACTAACATAGATCAACCCGATAAATATCACACTGCCAGTAGTGGAGGGTGTTATGTCAGAATAAAACCCTCATAAACAATACCAACCTACGTCTTGGGTAATATATTTACTTTGTGTGATATTCTGGTGTAACACCCTCCACTACATGCAGTATGTGTATAATGTTATTCAAAACACATTTGCCCAGGCAAACACCACATGATGATATCAGTACACGGATAACAGCTGAATATTAATTAAATTCTGGAGTCGATTTCACAAAAAGTTATAAGTGTAAAATCTGTCCTAAGTATTGGATGATCAAAGGGAAATCTACTGTGACATCAGAGCTTACGACAGATTTTACACTTAAGACTTTTTGTGAAATCGACTCATGTGCTATAAGAGTTACACATGCATACAGACCCCTGTAAAAGTTCCATTAATAAAACCTCTAATTTCATGTTTAGTGTCAACATTTTTTATCAGATATTGATATTTTATGTTTTTAGTGAAATGCGAGGTTTCATCTTTAAGCGCATTTTCCTGTGCGTAAATTCCGCAAGAAAATCGTGCGGAATGTTTAAGTTCAGTTTGATATGAACAAAGGTTGTACATCCATGCAAACTACACTATAGTAAACTTTACCGTGTCTGTCCAACGGGATTTTGCCTGACAAAATTAAAACTACTACTGCATTTGGTCGGGTTTATGGTCCTTTTGTAAACCTTAAATTACACTTTTTGAAATCAACAATTATTTTCCACAGCTAAACGGCGTTGTGAAATGCAGCTGAATTTTCATTTTGACAGATCGAATTTCCATAGGAAGTCAGCCATTTTTGTTGTCTCAAGGGGTCTAATGTTGTTTACAAACGTTTGTCTCCTTTCGTAACGTACAATGGTATTCGGACAAACCGCGAGACTTTTCCCGCCTCAACTGCAGACGACATTTCAAATAGACAACAATGGAATTTTCCTAACGTACACTTCCGTTCAAAACAAGGTCAAAATTTAGTATGGAAAATCGATGTGTCAAAATGAAAATTCAGCCGCATTTCAGAACGCAAATTAACTGTGGAAAATAATTGTTGATTTCAAAAAGTGTAATCGGAGATTTACAAAAGGATCATAAACTCGACCAAATGCGGTAGCAGTTTTCCATTTTGTCAGGCAAACACCCGTCAGGAAGACACGGTAAAGTTTACTATAAACTTAAAGTAAAATGTCTACATTTTCTAAAAATTGTTTTACCTTAGTATATCGAGGATGTTTAAAGTCCTGTTTGAAGCTTTATTTGAGATACCCCTTCACTCCCATTACATTGAACATGTTGAATGGCTTAAACAATTTAAATTTATCTTATGTATTTATTTTTAACGAAACAAATTTTTCATTCGCTACAATTACGACAAATTGTATTCATTCCTCAATTAAAAGTAACTTGATACTATAATTTTGATTTACCGTTAAATTCAAAATGTCAACTCCCAGCAAAATTTACCCTTGATATTTCAAAAATGTAAACATAGTTTTATTCTGCAACTACCGCTTCAACTATACAAATACAACCCTACGAATAAAGCAAAGCTTTATTTGTAAATAATGATGTCAGCTTCTGGTACCCTTGTCCTTACTTCTAACGATATTTAGTATTCTGTTCTGCTTTACGGCTTGTTTGTGACGTCAGGCTATCACTCGAATACGCGCCGAAAATTTCAAGTAAAAACTCAGCTAGAAGTGTTTTCATTTAGTACTAAATGTATTTTCTGGTTGCAGAATAAAAACAATATTCGTATAGTGTCAGAAAATATAAAGTTTATTTGTACTCACCGCAAAACAGGTAAGAAATGCTTGGCAGAGCCTCGCATTTCCACCTGTTTCTAAGGCTTGTACAAATAAACTGTATATTTTCTGACAATGTACTAATATTGTATATTTATATACTGAAAACAGGTACATTCTTTGTGTTTATGTTAGTTTCATTATATTTCACATGTTAAAATATACAGAACTTGTGAATAAAAATTAACTCCGAGAAAATTCAAATGACAGCAGTCATTCCGAAGGTCCGTCGGACATTGGCAAAAGTCCACTAAAAATTGGTTTGGACCAGTGAAAGTTTATGACTTACTGGACCAAATGTCCAGTAATATTTCAGACATTTCATTGGAAACTCTTAAAAATGTCCAGTGAAATTTTCTTTGGTCCAGTGAATTTAGGTGATTAACTGGACCCAATGACCAGTAAAATCCACAAAACCTTGGGAACCTCTGTGACAGATCTATAAAACCTCACATTTAAAAAAATAAAAAATGTAAAAGACAGATGAAAATGATAAGTATCAACGTGAAATGAGAAGTTTTATGTTATAGAACTAGGACCTGTAATATCGACTATTCTGAATAGTATTCACAATGGACACCAGGTCGAATTTGTTATTGTACGGGAGTAACAATTTTAATTCGACCTGGTATCATTTGATTCACGGGTAACGTCGATATAATTTACAGAATACAGGTTCTTTTAGGCAAAAGGTGTTTTAGTGACCCACGTGGTATTAAAGACCCTTAAGCTTAACGTGAAATAATAATTGCGGACTCCATTTCTTATGTATGGCATGTACCGTGGACTCTTTCTGGACAGACAATGGTGACACATATGCCAAGGGACTAATTGAATGCTCCGGTCCAGCTATTCGCCGTGTATCCGTAGGCATTGTCAAACGAAAAGGTTATAATAGTTTTCTTCGCGTATTCGTCATGGACGCAGACATCTTGTTACACCGGTGTGTAGACAAATATAGTCCGTATCTCTTTCTGGTCCGACCAGACCTATAAAACACTCAAACTCAATAAAAGGGTGCACAGGTTGTTCCGCTTTCCTTCTTCTAAACTATAGACCCAAGACAAAAACATGCAATTGCAAAAAGTTGTATATCTCTAACTGGTTTTAATTTAAAAACAAGAAGAATCTCACAAGTAGAAAACAAATTTTGCAGACCCTTAAAAGAGTGTAATTTGAAATGTTCGTTACTGTCGCTGGAGCGTTTTCTATTGAATTTCAAATTGTTTTGAACAGATCCTGTACGTCCATACAGTTATAATATCTAAGATTTGTTAAGTGATTTCCCTGGTCTAAGTTAAGCTTAGATCTATTGAACAAATATTAATTTTCTACGTTGAGCTCACATTAATGTAGTGTCGCTAGATTTCATTTTCCGTAAAAAAAAAAATAAAGCAAATAATTAAGCTTCGAACAACAAAGTTGAACTCAATTCCAAGTCGAAATGCATATAAATTACTAATATAGTTACAACTATATACCAAGCATACGCTTATAAACATTTAAAATAAATGACATTAAATACCCCTTTAAAATTTTTCATATGGTTTTGTAGTTCGTGGTAGAGGTCGTAGAAATAAGACTGAAATGTAAGTTACTATAAAAGCAACCTTTTCTTAAAGACTTATTGTGTTAAAAATCAAGGAAAATATGTCACTGCAATGTACACAGTTAAAACAAGCACTTTTTATAACCCTGTTCGACATTCTACTTTTTTTCTCACGTTTTTATAAGGTATGAAATGTCTGTTACTGAAATGTCCGCGATGAACAAAATTGCATATGCATGCAAACGCGAAAATTATGCAGATACAAGGAAATCACGTGATACATGTTGGTACCCGCCACCTTTACAAATATTGACTAACATGTTTGAGAGGGTGGACAGGGTAGTGGGAGACAGGGAGAGAGGGGGAGGGAGAAAGGAGTAGAGGGGAGGGAGAAAGGAGCTGAGGGGAGGGAGAAAGGAGGTGAGGGGAGGGAGAAAGGAGAAAGGGGGAGGGAGAAAGGAAAAAATAAAACAAAGAGGGAGGCAGTACTTTTACAAATATGTTCTTTAATTCGTACCTGAAAATCATTTAATAAGTGCCAATTCATTGATGTAATTTAAAAAGACTAAAATTATTTTCATAAAACTCCAGTAAAGAGATAAAGTGCATTTAAATGATCAGAATTTTTACTATGCTAGTATGCAGTAAGGTTTTTCCTAAAGCGTATGTCTGTCCCTTTTCTATATTGTGATCACTTATTGACTAGGTGTCTGTCATCTGTTATCTGTCCGTTGTTAACTTTATAAACAATCTTCTCCTCTGACACCACTTAGAGTACCTAGTTTTAGCTTTGCATCCATGAGTTTGATCCATGTATGTAAAACAAATATTAATCAAAGCGCAGTTTGCACTGGTAGTGTTTTATTGCATGTAGTACATAATACCGGTAGATTTTAAAACAAATTAAGTTTTGTTAATTCTTTTACATTGAAAATTGTAACAATTTCAATACGACGTAGCGCACGTTATTGGGGCCTCTAAACGTAGCGTCATTTGAGCTTTTTTGACGTTACGTTAAATATTACGTCGTGCACCTTAAAAGAGGGTTTAATATCTAGATTTGTATGTCTATGTCCACAATAAATAACCATTTATTGCTCAAATTGTATTTAAATTCGCACACATACGTTTTGCGCATTAATATTTCCCTTATCGAATATTTATAATATATTCTTGCAACTTTGTTTATAATAACATCGTTTAAAAAATGTCGCGCTAACGAAACGACTATAGAAATAGATAAACTCGTGTAAATCTGACAAAAATATATGTTGTACTCGAAAAATTCATGGAAAAATTATTGAGAAAAAAAAACCGCATATCTAAAATGATATTATATTTTTCAGTGTGAATTTAAAGTGCGGCAAATACGTCGAAAGTCGTAATAAATAGGTAAAAAATTACACAAATGTGTTTGAAAAAACGTTACTAGACATGGTTGAATGTATAGCGCTTTCACAATACATGAAAACAAATTGAAAAGGGGCAAAATTTGAAATTAAGAAAAACGCATTCTTGAAAAAGTGTTTTTTTTTTTCAATTTAACAGTTTTATACAAATAAAAAACATCAAAATACGGCATCTTTTATAGGTATATCCCGTTCTTCACAGTAATTCAGAGTAAAGATTACGTCACCATACTAGATTTTGGGTAGCTAACACTAATGGCAAATTTCAGGACAACAAGGAACTAAAAGCTCTGAATGTCCAAATGGCCTGGTCTTGCTTTTCTTGTTACAATTTACAACACGATTTATGGTGGAAATCTTGGTTAAATATTTTTAGTTTCTAATTATTCAAGTATATTGGTTACCCAAAAGACGGATATAGTTCGTTTTGATCCACAACTAAAAATACTTTCGTCATCCATTAAAGGTCTCTGAACCAAAAAATATTTACTAGTATCGGAAACTAAAAAAGACCCAACAACCTGCGGTAAGTCTTAGTCATTCATAATTACACTTGTAAAAAAAATTATTTCTACACATGGAAAGCCTGTAATGCTCACATTACTCATTACAAAAACTTTAGTTTAATCGACATGAACATGACACAAAATTTGTGGCCATCTTGAATTTAGGATCTGCGCCAAAATCTTAAAATTTATACAGTATCAATTATGTTTGCTACTCAGATTTTCAGAGCAAGATTCATTTCAATTTCCGCCAATCAGAACATCAATGGCTCTAGTAGCCACAGTGCATTTTACAATGGCAGAAAATTACCTTATATTAGTTCTGCATAATTTGATTTAAATAAGTGAAATAGTTTCTGAAACCAGCTATTTTTAGTGCCTCTGGAGTTCTATGTTCCAGTGTTGTGGCCATCTTGGTTTTAGGATCAGTACCAAAGATTCACGATTTATAGAAAAGTAATACAGTACACTGGTTTATGTATCTGAGAGCGGGCCTAATCTGAACTATTTTTCACAAGCGCAAGTTGAAGAACATGGGTCAACACATGTTTTGGCCAATATCTCACAATGTTATATAGCTACAGAAAAAAAACCCGTTACATTAAAATGATCAGCACATTCAATCTTTTTTTTTAATTTCAGAAGTTGTTTAACTGCCTGTAGGAGATATGGACATTAAGTTACGATTTTCTTTTTAGAAAATTGTCAGTTTTGACAGTATAACTTGAAAAATAAAACAGCAGATTGATATAGTAAATTGCAAAAATGATCAGCCAGACAATGCAAATCACTATGTTGGTCTAAATTGTCTGACAAATTCTTAAAGGAGTTTTTGCCCTTTAATAATGACTAGAGTGAAACTGTAAATTGCAAGACAATGCCTTTAAAAAACGCATTTGGTCCAAAATTGTCAGACGAATCCTTACAGGTCTTTTTGCCCTTTAGTAACAAATTTTGTTAATAAAATATAAGTATTTGCCTTATAAATTTAGAGCTAGAGTAAAACTGTCAATTGCAAAATAAACAGAAGGACATGGCCTACAAACAATTTAATTGTCAAAAAATTGTCCAGTTACTCCTTATAGTATTATATGTAATTTACTCATAATTTTTCTTGAAATTTTCAGTGTTTGCTTTGTAACTTAAAACTTATAAATTTCTCAATGAATTATCCTCATACTTACCATTAAATTTTTATAAAGGAATACATAATTAAACAATTCAACAGTTAACAAAATCGCAAAGTTCCCAAGTCTGAAAATAAGGAAAAAAATTGAAGAATGTGTCCATGGGACACGGATGCCCCCGCTAAAGGAAGTCCCAAACAGGAAGTAGTTGTCCAACAGGTCTGAAAGTCGCTTAGGACGTACAACTTGTGATACTGAACCACCCTGCCAAATTTCAAATTGTTCTGATGTAGGGTTTCTGTGAAAAGCTTGACGGAAATTTTCATACTAAAGTTAACACATTTTCATATCGGCCCAGTCGCAAACAGGAAGTAGTTGTCCGACAGGTCTGAAAGTCGCTTAGGACGTACAACTTGTGATACTGAACCACCCTGCCAAATTTCAAATTGTTCTCATGTACGGTTTCTGAGAAAAGCTTGACGGAAATTTTCATACTCATGTTAACACATTTTCATATCGGCCCAGTCCCAAACAGGAAATAGTTGTCCGACAGGTCTGAAAGTCGCTTAGGACGTACAACTTGTGATACTGAACCACCCTGCCAAATTTCAAGTTGTTCTCATGTACGGTTTCTGAGAAAAGCTTGACGGAAATTTTCATACTCATGTTAACACATTTTCATATCGGCCCAGTCGCAAACAGGAAGTAGTTGTCCGACAGGTCTGAAAGTCGCTTAGGACGTACAACTTGTGATACTGAACTACCCTGCCAAATTTCAAATTGTTCTGATGTACGGTTTCTGAGAAAAGCTTGACAGAAATTTTCATACTCATGTTAACACATTTTCATATCGGCCCAGTCCCAAACAGGAAGTAGTTGTCCGACAGGTCTGAAAGTCGCTAAGGACGTACAACTTGTGATTCTGAACCACCCTGCGAAATTTCAAATTGTTCTGATGTATGGTTTCTGAGAAAAGCTTGACGGAAATTTGTAGGGACGTACAGACGGACGGACGGACGGACATAAGTAAAACGTAATGCCCCCCCGACATGTCGTCGCGGGGGCATAAAAATCCTCGAACAATAATAACATGTGTACAACTTCAATACATTTTCAATCTTTCTGTGAAATTTAGACTGAACTGTAGGAGTTAATTACACAATATATTTACTGTCTTCTGTAAATCTGCTCAAAAATGACCAAGTTCCAAGGTCTGGAAAATTAGGAACATGCTGGAACACTTCCATAATAGCAGGTGCAACAAATTCAATACATGTGCAATCGTTATGTGAAGTTTCAGAGATCTGGGTTGAAAACTGTAGGAGGAGTTGATAAAAATAGATGCCCCATTTCCCCTGCCCGCCTTACTAAACCATACTATAGCCCAAAATCAGAGTGATACTCTAAACTGCAAAAATGATCTGTAAGGCAAGGGCCACTCTAATTAAAATTAAATCTTTCACTTGCTCCCCCTTTTTGTGATTGGTCGCTGCGTTTATCTTTCACTTGCTCCCCCCCCCCCTTTTTGCTATGGTCGCTGCGTGTTACTACGCAGCTGCCAATAACAAAAAGGGGGAGCAAGTGAAAGATTTAACTTTAATTAGATTGGACAAGGGCTACAAATAACTCGTTTGGTCCAAGAATGTCAAATGACTTATTTTTTGGAGTTATTTCCCTTGAATGACAATTTATGAAATATCAGTTTTCTCCTTTTAAATAAAAAACCTATAGCAGCAAAAGTAAAACTGTAAATAGCACAAATAATCAGGCAATTTATGTTACAGCAGCAAATAATCCCTTTTTCATTACATTTATAAGCACCATTTTTTCAGTTTAAATTCCCTTTTAAGTCGATCAGAACTTCGAGAATTTGTATGTTGCTGTGGTAGTTAAGAAAACACTCAAAAGTCTGAGAATTGATTTGAGTTTTGTTTTGAGAAATCTAGACCTAATCATGAATTAATTTTTAACTAATCAAAATTTTACTCTAAATGTAAACCTATTAAATCCTCCCTGTAAATTAAGTGTAGAATAATGCTAATCTTACATGATAGTGAACACAGTTTTCTAAAAGTTTAAAAATACAAGATTGTCCTATTGTTAAAGAATTTCTTCTGTGTTTCTTTTTCAAACTACAACGAGACAGTTAGCAAGAGACCATAAAAACAACGATGAATTGTAGTTATGAATACACTATATTATTTTCTGAACATTTAGGTCTGTGTGGACTACGTGTGTTGGTGTACTAGAAATTAAGTGGATTATAAATCTATGTGGAAAATAAGTCTGTATGGACCATAGGTCTGTGTGGACTACAAGTTTGGGTGGACTATGGGTCTATGTGGACTACAGGTCTGGCTGTATGATTGCTATTAGGTTTCAGTGTCATGATTTCATAAATATACCGGTCACAATTTATGATCCTCATATTTTTTTACCAAAGGGTACGATACACCAATTAAATTCATTTGATAATGTGTCATGAGTCATGCTTTGTTTGTAAAAGTCGTTTATATGCTTCATGTCCCAAATTTATATCAGTTTTGAGTCAAAATTTAGTGATCTTTTCTATTGCTATAGGGTTTTAAAGAGGGAGAAGTGTAAAGAGGGGAGGGAGAAAGGAGCCGAGGGGAGGGAGAAAGGAGTAGAGGGGAGGGAGAAAGGAGCTAAGGGGAGGGAGAAAGGAGCTGAGGGGAGGGAGAAAGGAGCTGTGGGGAGGGAGAAAGGAGAAAGGTACCCCCCTGTCCACCCCCTCATGTTTATTAATCTGAAATAGTGTTTAAGGTTGAATAAAGCAGTTTGAGTAAATGCCATAAGAAGTAAGTAAATTTATTCAATAATATATACAACATTTTGTATAAAAATAATGTGACTGAAAAATTTGAATAAAAAAGAATATTCACTAAAAATAAAATGGTTATTCACCGCGGGAAAATGCATGCGATTGTTATTTATAGAATCCCGGTTATTCCCTTTTTTAAATAACAATCGCATGCATTTTCCCGCGGTGAATAACCATTTTATTTTTAGTGAATATCCTTTTTTATTGAATAAAACAATAACTGTCTTTTGATTCGGTAAATGTGTGGAGTTATTGACTTTTGAAAAAAAACTGTTATTCACCGAGCCCAGCGGGCGAGGTGAATAACAAAGAGTTTTTTTCAAAAGTCAATACTCCACACATTTACCTCATCAAAAGACAGTAATTGTATAATATTACCTGTAGCAAATAAAATATTTCACTTGTACAAATTGCTATTCGGTCAATTTTAGGTACATACTCAACGTGTGCTTACATTCATCTACGTCATACTGGTTGTGATATTTCATTCACAATATAATAAGGTTAGAAAACATAATTTTCAAGATACTTTTTTGTCGGTAATCCAACTTCCATGGTACTTGTTTTACCAAAATGTGATCATTGATGTATAATGACACATTACTCAAGCAATCTGGCTCGTAATATCAATTTTACGTATACACACAATCAGCAAAAGACCAAATAACATAATCTTAATAAAATATTGTTAATAAACATTTGTTTTGAAAACTTATGAAGTATAAATGATAAAAATAACTCCCTATATCTAAAATATCATATATAATAAACAAATCAAACCACCATGAACGACGTTTTGATGACTCAGTGTTAGCTCAATACGCGTTAACGTTCATTTCTCTTTGGTAACGTACTTTTCACATTTTCTTTTACAACACTACGTGCCATCTATAGATTAAAAATAGCATAATACAACTCCCAGGACACCTATTTTCTTTTAAATGCTTGCACTTCTGAACGGATAGCCCAACGAGCCAGTATAAAAATAGAACAATTATTATTAAACTACATTGCTAACTTTGAGGAGATATTAAGAATAAAGGCCCACTGGAATTACTTTGAAGCGGGTCATGGTAAGGGCCCGGAGCTACAAAAAGGTTGGCAGACCAGGCTGTAAAATCTCGCAA
Source organism: Limnoperna fortunei (assembly GCA_944474755.1). Lineage (NCBI taxonomy): Eukaryota > Metazoa > Mollusca > Bivalvia > Mytilida > Modiolidae > Limnoperna > Limnoperna fortunei. Next base: position 52,670,149 of record OX104119.1, on the reverse strand, counting down.
AGTTGTTATTCAGGATGCCAACGACTTTTTTGTATGTACCCAGTCATCAAACTGTACAATGCACAATGTTAAATTCAGGAAAGGAACTTGACTCTTTGAACACTAGAATAATAAAAGGAACGATGACGTATGTCTTTTATCGATATCTTAGATTTCTTTTGGTTAAAATAGTTACCGATGACGTAGAATCATTCTTGGTATTTCTCAATGAAACCGGTAACCATGAAGAGCATGCGCTGCCTTACGACGTCAACAGTAAACAAACAACACGGATTGATTTAAATCAACAAAAATACATTGTGCACAATTTAAATCAGGAGCGGCATTTTTTAAAATGGAATAAATTGAATGCATTCTTTTGAAGTTTTATTGACGTATGAAAGCGTTGACCTAATCACATTTTCATCATGCATTGAATGTGCTTCGGTCAACGCTTTGATACCTCAAGCTAAGGATACTTTTAGGTACAGGTCTGCGGACGGAGATTTGAAAACCCACCCTATTCATATTTTTGGACGTTATAAAACGGGATCTAATCATATATTGAATTATGTTAATGGAACACTTTATTGGTAAAATCACTGTGGTTCACGTAGGCTTAACATGCTTAAAGATGAGAATTGAGGCATGGATATATTTAGATAATTTACAACTACCCAATGATATATTTTCAATGAAAAAAGATATCTTTTCATATATTTTGAAGAGGTAAAAAAGTGACCCATTCGGGCCGCACATCCATATTACCCTATATATACAAAGTTCAGCCCACCCGTTGATCCTGAAGATCCAGATAGGTACATCTATAAAATATCTTGAATGGGGAAACGAAAACAAATGTTTCAGTGGCCTCGTAATAAATATGTTATTTGGTGTACAGGTTCTGACGTCAAGTTTAAAGTGAATGCTTCTGGTACATCTGCGAGGGTGTTTAAGTTAAATGATACCGATTGGGACAAAATATCGGAACTTGAGCTGTGACTTGATCTGTAACGGACATTTCAGTCAATGTTGAAGTGAACTTTAAATTGTTTTAAAAGTGTGTGCTTGTAAACATAATAACAGTCTGAACCTAATTTTAAGTTGAATTTGCCTTTGAGATCGTCTTTATTTGTGTAACGTAGATTTAATTCAAAGTAACGAACATTTAAATACAAAGTAACGTATATTTTCACATGTCTCTAAGAAGGTATTAAACATAACCATATTCATTATTTGCTCATAAGCGTTTTTTTATTTCCTTTGATATATTCTTCCAAATAAATACCAGAAAAATACGTAAATTATTGACAAATAGTCTTGTTTGAAGCTAAATTTAATCCTTAAATGACTAAATGTGCGACGGCTATGTTAAAATTGAATTTAAAACCTTGAATGCTAAAATAGCGTTAATTGTAAAGATTAGGTCTTGTGTAAATGCATAAAAGATATGCATTGAGAAAAAACATGATTCATTGGCAGTTCAACCCGTAAGTACGGAAGCCTTGGAGGGCCATTTTGACTTTTAACTTTTAACATACTAATTCTGACTTTTTTGTTTTGAGTTTTGACTATTGACTTGTTATACAAGCCGACTGGGGACATTTTCACTTTTATCTTATGACTTTCAACCTTTTGACTATCGACTTTTGTCTTTTGACTTTTGACTTCTTACTTTTTACGTAAGCCTTGAAGGGACATTTTTGTCTTTCAACTTCTTACACTTGACTTTTTACTTTTCAATGTATGACTTTTTAGGCTGGAAAAATTGAAAGATTGTACAAACAAAACAAACCCCAAAATTTTCCATTATATCAATAGTAAATCTATGTCTCGCTGTCCGATGCGATTTATTGACTTTTGTAAAAAAAACAACTGTCTCTTTCTCCAGAAATCCAAGTTTTTGACTTTTAACACCGAGCACGTTACACAAAATAAAAAGTCAGAATGAAGTGTGTTACAGAAATAATGCGATTATTGAAATTTCATATTACGATTGGTTAATAGACGTATACAATAACATAAAGAAGTAAATTTGCTGTATAAAATTGATTAACTCATACAAAAATACAAAGGAGGTTGCGAATTTGCTCTTTTCCTGAAGATATTTGTGTCAGTGAGCTCACTTTTTTATAATTAAAAGGTTTTAGTAAATCTAACTAAGGTGAGATTGTCTTTAAACATTGTTTCCCGCCTTGAAAGTCATAAGTTGAAAAGTAAAAAGTCAATTGTAAGAAGTTGAAAGACATTTGAAAGACAAAAATGTCCCTTCACGGCTTACGTAAAAAGTCTGAAGTCAAAAGTCAAAAGGCAAAAGTCAATAGTCAAAAGGTTGAAAGTCAAAAGTTAAAAGTGAAAATGTCCCCAGTCGGCTTGTATCATAAGTCAATAGTCAAAACTCAAAACAAAAAAGTCAGTATTAGTAAGTTAAAAGTTAAAAGTCAAAATGGCCCTCCAAGGCTTCCGTACGTAAGAAAATTAATCTAGTTGCAGAAATGTTCGTTACATTTTCATTGAGTTTCCGTTTAATGATTTTTGTCTAAACTAGATATAATACATGTTCATTTGTTGTTTTGCTGTTTTTTCAATTGTAAATTAAAATCATATTAACCGAACATATTACTCTATTAAATTGTAATTAATAATTGAAGTATTTGGAGCAAACGTCTTGTTTTTGTTTAAAGCAGGTAATAAAGGAGGTTAAAATTTAACATATCTTCTAAGAAACGAGATTGCTATATTTTACAAGCTAAAAATCAATAATATGCTTCTTAATAAATCGACACATTCCCTTTTGCATATACGAAGCTCATATTGATACTCTGATTGATTGATTGATTGATTGATTGATTGGATGTCTGCTTTACGTCCAGCGAGCAGTATTTCAGCTATATTCAGGACGGGAACAAGTTAACAAACAATAAATCAACGGAAAATGGGGGTGGGATGGGTCACAGGTAATTTTGACTGCCACAGGAAAAGTATGGAGTTTTGGGTAGGGGCGGAAAATTTAGCCTTTTGTAGCGGCTACAATGAGCCTATACTCTTTTTCGAAATCTACAAAAGGGGTCTTTATCATGCAAGGAGCGTGGCACTCTCCAAACACGTTACCCACTACGGTCCGCGGTCAGGCTTTCAGTATTATGACCTGACAACCCCCCAACGAGAGGGTCTCCCCTATCCGCCACCCGGGGACGCGCTGGAATGCTCTGTGGGTCGAGCACTGGGAACCCTCCCATGTTATTGATACTCTGGTAACCATTAATTCATTTTATCTGCATCAGAAAAACATAGGTATGCAAGTAACGTACATTTTCAACCAACAATTTTAGTTAAAAATGTGGTTTTGTTATTTTGGCTTTTTTCTAAAACTCTTCATTTGATGTTGAAAAAAAGATGCGAAGACAATCTCATATATTTACTCTTAACGTCGAAAACTAATTCATTCGTTTTCAACATTTGATAAAAAATTACACTTTAGTTTGGTCATTGCACTCTTTTATTGAGTTTGAGTGAAAAGTAACAGTTTTGCTCCGGCAGTTGGATAGATCATAGACATATAATTACAATTATATGTCTCTGGATAGATTGACCGTATGTTTTACATGCATTTTCTTTTTTTCTGAAAATTCTAATCAACAGTATATTGATGGTAAAATTATATTACAACATTTCAATTATTGTTCTTAGCTCTATACAATTTTAACAGATTTACCACTGACTATAGTACCCTCACAGATAAAATTATGATTTAATTGTACTGTAGTTTTTGATCCTTTTTCCCCAAAACACAAACATTTATAGACTCCTCAATATGATGTATATACAAATAAAATTGACATTATTTACATTATTTCAGAAAAATGGTGCATTTTTATTACAATCCATTGAAAAAACTGTCAGTGTGCAACGCTTATATGCATCGTTAGATCAGACCCTTGAAATCGTCGATATGTTAGATTTACTAATTGATACCATATTTGTCATGTTTGGATGACACGTTTTGCAATAGTTTGCATTCCAATGGTGCTAATTGTGCTCATCTTTCGCCGATCTATTTTTCTACACTTATGAGTCTGAATTCATAGACAGTTTGCTGAAGAAGGAAAAGACACTGGCACAGACATTTTTAAGCTATATTAATGATCATGCAAAATGTTATTCATTCGGTGACTATATGCAATTAATCTACCCTACCGAGCTTGATGTTGAAGACACCACCAATACATTTATGTCACCTCGTAGTTAGAAGTACTTCTAGAAATTGACTCGGGTGAAAAATTACAAACTAGATTCTGCGACAAACGTAATGACTTCAAAGTTCCAATTGTCAACTTCCCGTTCATTGATAGTAACATTACAGCTGCTTTAGCGTATGGTGTTTACATTTCACAACTTATACGTTATTCTAGATCCTGCAATCCGCGGTAATTCAAATTTCTATAGCGGTTACTGCTGTTGACTACCGAGCTACAAGGGTTTGTTGTTCCTAGGTTGGTGTTGATCGTTATGGGAAATCCATCTCTCAAGCACGACCGGACATTTTCACTGAATCATAGGTGGTCATATAGGTAGTCTTTCCTATTCCTGGATTTGACGTTTTCCTAGATATGACAATGAGTAACTCGACGGGTGCCTATCGGATGCCGATGCTGCATACTTATCAGGAGGATTTTATTGGGTTCAAGTTACTCATTTTTTTGTTTTTGTTTTTACTGATTTTTATTGGTGTTGTACATGTTCGTCTAAATCTGGATTCGTATTCGTCTCATGCCGTTTGGCTCCTGTGTGGTCGGTTTCCTTGTTATTTTTCGTATTCTACATTTTTATAGTTCACAACAAAAAAGTTTGCATCCCGCAAAAATTCTAATTATTAGCAGGAAACCCTAATTGTTACGCATCCATATTTGCACCATGCAACCCAACCATCCGAAATATATTGCAGCGTTCCTTAAATTAATCTTGCAACACATTGCTTTATCTATACAAAAGCAATACCAGCTAATACTAACCGTTGAGAAATGTTAAGCAAAGCAGAACTATAACGATAACAATTAGAATTTTTGTTTGTTTGAATATGTTTAACGCTGCTTTCAGCAATTTTGCAGCTATATTACGGCGTCCAGTCTTTATTGGGGAAGACCGAGTACCAGGGGAAAACCCCGACCTGCGGTAGGAAAACTGGCAATCCTTGTCAATTAGGATTGGAGTCGAGTACACCTCAGCGAGACTTGAACCTTCAACCTCAGTGTTCACAGACCAACTGATCAATACTGAAACTACCTAACCACTCGGCCACTGATGCCCCCGTTAACAATTAGCAGACACATTTGTAGATTAGATGATGACACGAAATCCTTAAATGAGATTCGAGTTAAATACAAAGTCATACACCGGAAAAGTGTACTGTGTGTCTCGATCTGCAAACAAAACAAAATACACCAAAACTTCGGCCATAAACTGATCTTCCAGAAATTTATCCTATTAACGATTTTCAGCATGAACTTGTGGAATATCCATATGTGAGGGGTCATATGTCTACTTTGAATTTCCAATCGAAAAATAACACAAGCATACTTCCAATTAAGCAAGAATAAAAAGACAAATCATTTAGTTTGCCTTGTGATTTCTTACAGGAATCTGTAAAAAAAACTCGAGTAAAAAAACCTGTGAGCAATGCTCACCATTGATATCCCCCGCTTCACAATTACTTTGAAAATTCAGGTGTTCTTAATTATGAAATTGAAACTATCTAGTTAAACGTGAAGGCGAAGTTGCAGATAAAACATGTAACCCTCCCCAATCCCCCAAAGAATGGCATCCCCTATGTCAATGACAAAGTCCATGTTTTTCTAAGGGAAACCTCCAATAATATTCTGATCAAAATGTTTAATATCCAGTGCAAAATGGCAATATGTGACCAAGATTCTGTGTAAGTTTCAACAAATTCCCTTCAGTGGTGTAGGAGGAGTTGCAAATAAAAGATGGGTATCCCCTTATGTCCATGACAAAGTCCATGTTTTTATATGGGAAACCCCAAATATCATTCCGATCAAAATGTTAAATATCTCCTGCACAATGGCACTTTGTGACATGGATTCGGTGTAAGTTTCATCAAATTTCATTCAGTGATGTAGGAGGAGTTGCAAATAAGAGAAAGTGTAACGGACGGACAGACACCATGAACACTATATACCCCCCCCCCCCCCGCTTTTCAAGCGGGGGTATAATAATCAGTCAAATTGGTTTGTTTGAATGGATTTTAAAACCACTTTCAGCTATAATATGGTGTCTAACTATTATTGGATTTGGTAGGGGTGGGGGGACGTAAGGAAGCAGAAGGAACAGCTGATGACATGATATGATTAAATGACTATCAACTTCATAACCACTGTGCTCTCCTGTCAAATTTGAACCCCCAATAGAAGCAGATAGACAAGCACCCATCACTATATTCATGTTCCTTTTCAAATAGGGTTACAAAAATCTTACTTTGACCCTGTGAGCTAAATTCATCCCCTATTCTTCATGCTTGCATGACAATACTAGTCGATCATAGTGCTAGACATGAAATACCATGCTGAAAATTTTACATCTTAATATTTAACAAGATACTCATGTTAAATTGTTCAATGAATAATTCTGTATTTTTGGTATAAAAAATGTGTGATCTTTAATTTTATATCAACAGTCACACACAGCAGATTTCAATACACTTTTCACTACTTAACATTAACAGAAATCTTCATTATCGATCAACTTTTTTCATTGGTTGTTTAAAGAATGCTACACGACTAATCAGTGTAAGACTTCTGTCAACTATCCAGTCATGTTGATGAAGACACCAGTTTTATGTCATAAAAATGATGAGTATTGATTACTCACCTTCTGATCTTCATGGATATGATGATTATTAAAGAAAACAAATATTTCAGACAAAATCAACCCATGGGTGATGAATTCAAGAATCAGGTGTGGGTTAATGACAATGTGAAAAGAATGAAGAATCCTGTATTTATAAAGGTGCAGCCAACTGTAACTAAACAATCATTAGGAACTATAGAAACTTACAACAAAATGAACAAGTGTGGACTGTGAGCACGCTCACAAAGGGACACCCCCCGCTTCGCTTCAAGTCCAATTATCTCCCCTGAATAATATCAGACAGCGACGAAAATTCTTCATGCACATCTACATATGATGTTCTTCCTTCATGTAAAGTTTCATCAAAATCTGAAAGCGGTTTAGGAGAAGCGCTTACAAGGGATGTGGACAGACGGACAGACAGACAGGGTGATTTCTATACACCCCCCCAAACAAGTTTGCGGGGGGTATAATAAATACATATTTTGTTGATAAATAATTTATTTATGGATTTCATATTCATCATAAATTCAATTCTGATGTCCCAAGCACTTCCATTTTCTGTGAATATTTGGCTATTTCTGGTTTAACCTCAAGATCTATGAATTGCACGACCTAAAAAATAAAACAGAAACTTGTCTTCAATCATGCACTATTAAAACAAAAAAAAAACCTTGTGTTATCCAGCTATGCAGAATTTTCTTGGTCATAAGAGTTCACTTGTCACAAAGAAAACTAGAAAAACTGTGAGCAATGCTCACTAATTGATACTTCCTCGCTCCCTTTATGGCAATTTAAGTCCATTTTTTTCTATGAAAACCCCAAATATCATTCCAATCAAAATAATAAATATAAGGTACACAATAGCAATACGACAGATTCTATTAGTTTCATCAAATTCCTTTCAACAGTGTAAAGGACTGAGGGACACCCCCATCAGAGGGGACCAGCTAACACTTTTTGGCACGTAAACAGGATAAACAATGACGCATAAACAAAAACTATTTAAGATTTCTTACCAATATGGAAATAAAATTGAAAGGAGACATACCACAGGCACTACTGTTCACAGTGACAGGGCAAACCATCACACATCGCCACCTGGACGATCGAAAAGCAAATTTTACTCGCCCATGCAATTATTTAGTCGCCTTGGGGACTGTTAGTGTAAATCCCTGACTAAACACAGTAGTCCATTACTCGTAATTGAGCAAAAATACTCATGGGTTGGATACATTTTTTTACTATTAAACTGATTTCATGGTTTAATTAATAATTTTACCCTTGAAATTACTACAATGCAAAATTAATTAATTTCAACATTTTATTGGTAATAATGCCATTGTTGAAATAAAAACTTATTCATGATGTCAATCAATGACAGTAAGGAATAAACTCCAGGTAATGCAAGGAATATAACTAAAACAACCATGAATGCCATTTTTGAATGGAATTAATACAGAAATGACACACATCTGCCATTTAATTGTGTCAACAAAGGAACGATTAAGAATAAATTGTTGAAACTATTTGCCCTGATGACTCACTGGCTGCTCTTTTATCAGCAATAGAACCTCTTGTGGCTCCACCAAGATCAAAAATCATCAAAGGAGCTACATTATTGTGGTTAGGTTTATGGTTACATACCTGTTTTGGAGCTCTACCAATAAATGTAGAAGCATCCAATAAACTATCTAGGCTATCATGTATCGGTCTGAAATAATCTGTTCTGCGTATTCTCTCCACCAGGTCGTTATCTCCCCCTTCTTTTTTGACAACATCTCCTGCTTCCTGGGATAGGACACGGATCTGCTCATGGCATTCCTGTAACAATATTGTTAATATTCAATTGTTATTTAAGGATATTAATACATTGTATTAACAAGTGTGGACACAGAAAAACGTCTCGCCTGGATTCCGCATCAGTAACGAAAATAAATTTTGTCATAAGCATTACATAAATAGCATTAATTATCAGCAGCGGTCTGTATACGAAATATTGTCACCATACCATGCATAGTTACAGAGGAACTGTCCCAATACAAAAACTAATGTAGTCACTGGACCGTTAAATTGAGGTCAAGGTCAAGTGACACCTACCAGACAGTCATGTACTATTCATCAGCAACCTATATACCAAATATTGTCATCCTACCATGCATGGTTACAGAGGAACAGCCGTAACCCCAAAACTTTAACATAGTCGCTGGACCGTGAAATTGAGGTCAAGGTCAAGTGGCACCTACCAGACAGTCATGTACTAGTCATCAGCAACCTATATACCAAATATTGTCATCCTACCATGCGTGGTTACAGAGGAACTGTCGTAACCCAAAAACTTTAATGTAGTCGCTGGACCATGAAATTGAGGTCAAGGTCCGGTGACACCTACCAGACAGTCATGTACTAGTCATCAGCAACCTATATACCAAATATTGTCATCCTACCATGCGTGGTTACAGAGGAACTGTCGTAACCCAAAAACTTTAACTTAGTCGCTGGACCATGAAATTGAGGTCAAGGTCAGGTGACAGGTGACTGACTGGCAAGTACTCATCATAAGTTACCTCTGTACCAAATTTGATGGACCTAGGGCTTGGGCTTACAAATATATGAAGCAAGATGTCAAGTGTTTACGCCGCCGCTGCCGGATTCCCATACATATGTCTCGCCTCCAGCGACTTTCGTCGCAGGCGAGACAACAACTATACAATAATACATGTAAATAAAAACACCATATTTTGCCGACATTTAGACAACCACTGTTAAAGATGTTAAAATTTAAATTGTACTGATCCCAATTGACAAAGGCACAAATGCAATGATGAACTTGATATTGTATCAACTGAATCTTACTTTCAAATTTCAACTGATTTTTAGAAAGCTTTTTAATGCTACCATGCAGGGACTACACATTTTGCTATTTTCAGCATTCTAAGGGCAATAACTCTGGAATAAAACAAGTTCAAAACAGTGAGATTCAAACCTGACCTGTGTTTTGTAGTCTCCAAAAACACTTCCAAATTTTGATTGATCTGATCAAGGTTTTCTCAAATTATTATGCTGAAACCATAAATTTTGGTATTGTCAGGCTTATAAGGGGTCATAACTCTGGAACGCCAAAAGATAAAAGGTAAATTTCGAACAAATACATCCTTATTTTGATTGATTTGGTCTTGGTCTTTCTCAAGATATCATGCACAAACCATAATTTGGTAAATAAATTTTGGTACTGTCAGCCTTATAAGGGGTCATAACTCTAGACGACAACAGTTAAATAGGTCTAAATTTCAAATGTTTTAGTCAAATGGTTTCTTTAATTATCACATGACGACCAAAGTTTGTAGGACTGTCAATGACGATCTATCTGATCCACAACCCTGAAGCTGTCAGCAGTGCATATAAACTGGGATACCTATAATTATAAATAACACAAATTATTGTCAAACATTTACATCTTGAAGCTTTCTGTTTTTCTGTTGGTTGCATGTTTGGGTTTGGCAGTCTGACAAAAGTCTTCTGTTCTTACAACAAATGACAAACAAAACAAGGCTAATATGACAGTCTTCACTGATGATTTAGACTATGAGAACTAAAGCCCTACCTGTCTGTCACCTCCAGCTTCAGTCTGTACTGAAGTCAAGCCTTACCTGTCTGTCACCTCCAGCTTTAACCATCGCCATGATTATATTCTCGGTAGCCATAAAAGGTAGTTCTTGCTTCACTCTTCTCTCTATTACCTGCAGTAGAGAATACATATGATGTTGGTTCAAGATAATAAATAGTTATAGATTTTCTTGCTTGCAATAAAAAATGTCTCCACCAGTACCCCTAATTGTCTATGGAGGGAAATGTATGTGCAGTCAATCCATACCAAGTATCATAAAATTCTGTTTATTAGCTTTAGAGGAGTTGATTTGGTGGTGTATATTTAACAAATAGTTCACAACACTAAGGGTCATATGGCAGTATATGGACAGGTTGGTGGCACCAAAAATGTATATGGACCGAAGCACTGAACAGTTAAATTGTTCCCTCACCTTTTCATAAACTACTAGGCCTTCTGATATATTCTGTAATGTTGTCATTAAAATGTCACTGGTAAGAAATGCCTCTGCCAAACATATTCTCCTAAAAAAGCAAAAGAAAATGTTTGTATAAATTATTAGTATTGCAGAGGTGTTTACCCCTTTGCTGTACCCCCAGTAATCCAAATTATTTTTTTCAGTAATTTGGCACATTTATCCGTAATCTGAAACTTTGCAATAAAATGTCCGAACTTATAACAATACTAAACGAGTTTCTGGCCAGTCTTTTACTATAACATCTTTCTGATGCACATTTTATTGATCAAACAAATAAAAAACATGTTTATTCAATATTGTAATACCTTTACAATGTCACAAAATCACAACCAAAAGCATTTGAAAGTTAATTGTAATACCGGCAGAAATGCGTAATTCCCAGGTGCATTTCCGTGATGCGTATTTTTAGACCCAAATTCGGAATAATTCCGGAAAATCCGTTATGGTAAACAACAATACTATTGTTGAGTGTGGTATGGGAGTTGATATCTGTCAGGATCACACTTGCTGATTTTAGCCATTGAGAGGTGGGGGCTTTATATTATTTTTCGCAAGTAAATGTACAAAAAGAAGTTGCTTGCCCGTTTGCTAATTTCTAATTATTGATGTCAAACACTGCAGAAAAAAATTGTCAAATTTATGGTGCCTATTGCATATATCAGTTAATTTTGGTGAAACTGGTATAGAATTTCAATTTCAATAAACTATTTTGTCATACCATCTGGAAATCCACAATGCAACAGTCCTAATAGTGACCGGTGGAATGTTAAACACTAATTAAAGTTGATTTGCTTGTTTATTTAAATGTTGTTTAATGCCACTTTTAGCAGTTTTTCATCTATATCATGGCACTCAGTTTTTACTGGGTTATGAAGCCGGAGAACTCAGAGAAAACCCAGGATCTTCAATAGGAAAACTGGAAATCTAGGTCAATAAAGATTGAAGTTGAGTGCACCCTGCCCACAGTGAGACTAAACCCTCAACCTAACAAGATCAATCAGATGAACTACCTTAACCAAACAAAAGTAGAATTGTGGGGTTTTATTATTGTGATCATAGCTAGAACACATGAGCAGAAATTTTTAAAAAAATTAAATTTACCGTTATAACTTATTAACATTCAACAGCCTTTTTGCATAAAAGATTTGAAGACAATTAACAACAGCTCAAGACAATTTGCACATAGGAACTATTTTGTCTTTCAGGTATAGACGTATCTATCAAGCTCTACCAAAAGCTTCAACAAACCTGTTAGCACTGTCATCTAGTGTACGCTCCATCCACTGTGTGGAATGTGTCATCAGTGGATCCTGGACTAGACACATCAGATGTCTGGCTAAAGAACAACATCTCTCGCTCCTCATTGGGTTACGTTTGTATGGCATGGCGCTTGATCCTTAAAGAAACAACAAAACTTCAACAAAGCTGCAAGAAACATAAAAACTTCAACACAGCATCAAGAACTAGACAAAGTTGATCTAGCTATCACTGATACCCCGCTTTCATAAAAATTTCTATCGTTTTTGTGGAATCTGACCTTGAAATTTGACGGATTTCCCCCACAATTGATAGGCTTCTTACCAACATAATATATAACAATATCCCACAGTTTCATTCAAATCGGATGCACACTTTTGAGTTATTGTCCAGAAACAACATATTTGTAAAAATGTCTAAGGTTTTTTGTGGACTGCGACCTTGAAATTTGACAGATTTCCCCTAAAATCGATAGGCTTCTTACCAACCTGATATATAACAATATCCCAAAGTTTCATTCAAATCGGATGCAAACTTATTGAGTTATTGTCTGGAAACCAAATGTGGACGGACGAACGAACATGAGGACCACTTTATACCCCCGACTCTGTCGAGCGGGGGTATAATAAAAACTGAATTACCTGATCTTAATGAGATATAAAAAGTAAACACAAGTGATAAAAAGGGAACGGAATTCCTTGCCAGTGGTTACAGCCTGACATGGCACTCTATGATATTTGGTACTAACAAGATATGAATAAATTGTACAATAATACTAACTTTTGATTGGCTAGAAATATTTTTAATAAGAGGATGGAAGAAAAAAAATCAATGTACTGAGACACATCCCCTCTGAAGTCACATATTACTCTATCTAACACTTGCAGTTTGTGTGATCTTTTTTCAAACAAATGAAATTGTTGAATTTATTCAAATGTTTACTGTCATTTATAAGTACCAACTACAAAAAAAATTTTTTCATCAAACAAAATTTCTGTTGTTCACACTTTATATAATCAGCTACAATCCTTAATATTGTTGGCTGGAGTTATCCAACCTAATAATATCACAGTTAATTGAGGCCCGTATTTCTTCAGCACAGAGTACCATTATAAGTTGTATTCTTTTAATTAAGTTGAACCGATTTCTAAGAAATCAAAATACCACTCCATTTATTTTTATACGTATAAATACATGCCTACCTATTTGATCTTTTTCAAAAGGTTCTTCTATTTCTTTAAAGTTTGCAAGTAGTCTTATATCTGTACAAATCTGAAAACAGAAAAAAAGGATTTTAGATGATTTTGACACTTTTAATTTCAGATTATAGATTTTGCACACAACTAGGACAGGCCTGTAGTTTATAGCTTCATTTATGTCCTCCTGTTTCATATATAATTTTCGTTCTATCAGTAATGTATTCTGTATTTCAAACTGGTAAGCCCATTAAAAGTAAGTATCACATTAATGTTTAAACTCACAGGCTGAAGTCAATTTGTTCTTGTTTCAGTCTTTCAAGTCCTAATTGTATTTTTGAGTTGTTTTTCTTTGACGATAACAATTTTACGCTGCTTAAATTCCACGAATTTTACTTCAATTGACACGACCAAAAACATCAACTAGACTTTAAGTTGATAGGGTTATTTTGAAGATTCCTAGTAGTTTTATATTTGAAATCTTCTTGTTCATAACTAACCACCATTTCAACCCAGCCCTTATTATGTTTTCTGTCACTACAAGCCAGTAGATTATGACCTCATATTTGTCTTCTCTGCTGATTGTTTTTTGTTTCTGGTGATTTGTGGTTCTATTTTGTTAAGTTATTAATTGCATTGTGTGATATTAGCTACAATTATGTTGTTCCTGTGAATTTTTGTGTTATCTCGGCAGAGCTTCAAAGAGGTCCCATTATTCCTAATGAAAAAAAAAACACCCCTTGGGACTTATACATATTTTCTGCCAGTAAACTGCTGTCATGGTTTAATAAATATTTTTTCATTTCTCCCCCATTAAGCTGACATTTCTAGAATGCCTAATTAATTTTCAAAATCATGGCATTGTTAACAAAATAAAATTGTGGACTATAATTTCGGAACAGTACCTGTAAAAGTAGTATTCTGTATAGTGCAATGAATACAACTAAAATAATTCAGCTTGCCATTTGTATATATATACTAAATCGATTCCAAATTTATGCACCTACGGAATTCACATTTTGTCAACAATGCCATGATTATAATTGGTTTTTTTTTTAATCCTGTTTAACACCACTGTCAGCAATTTTTCAGAATCGAGTTTGAATTAGGGGTGGAAGCTGGAGTACATTGAGAAAACCTCTGACATTCGGTAGGAAAAATGGCAATCCTTGTAAATCAAGACTGGAGTCAAACACACCCTACCTGCAGTGAGACTGGAGCTGACAACCTCATGTGATAAATATTAGAGGACTAACTGCCTTAACCACTCAGCCACCGAGGCCCCCAGCAACAATAATGTAGCTCCTTTTTGCTTTATTTTATGGATAAAGCTACAAAGAGATCTTATTACTCGTAATGTAGCAGCCCGGGAGTGATTCACAGCTTTTGATTTTGTGCATATAATCAGCTATTAAACTGTTTCCCTAGTTTGCTAGATACTTTTTTTTGTCTTTGCAGTTTAACCAATATTTCTACAACACCTTAAATTTAAATTCCAGAAGTGCATAATTTTGGAATCAATATGTTAAAAAAATACCATTCTATATCATTTTAAGTATATTCATTGCATTATATCAGATACAATTTTTACCAATATGATACAGAAATTCTACAATCCACAATTTCAATTTTGTCAACAATGCTATGATTACGAAAAAGTGTTAAAATTAAATAGACATTGTAGAAATGTCAGCTGAACGGCAGAAGAAGGAAAAAAATATTTATTAATCCAAGACAGCAGTCGAATAAGGGAAAATATGTATAAATCCCATGAGTGTTTTTTCTCCATTACAATTAACTCTTTGTAGCTACATGTACCTTATTATTGTAGCTACAAGTTGCCACCATGTACACCCCATAATGTAGACAAACATAAAACATGTATTGTGGATAGTCACGGATTTAAAGTAACATTCACAAAGAGCAAGACAAATCTAAATCCAGGAAGCTCCTTCTGTATGTTTTGTAACATAATCAGAAAAATCATTTAACAAAATTACCTTGTGAACTGATGACCCCAAGCCAGCTAAGGCAGCAAGACAGTCAACGTCAACTTTTCTGGTGTAAGTCTGACCACAAATCAGGAAATGTCTGAAATAAAACACACAGATGATTATACTGAGAAGAGAGTTGTCCCTTGAATACTATCTAGTATCAGCTGTGATTTATTTAAGAAATAATTCATGAAGTATGATGTTGTACACCGTTATACATGGGCACGGCCTTTATATTCTTTTTTTTTCCAATGATAACGAGTTATAAAATAAGAATATAAAGGCACAGCCCACGTGTAAATGGTATCATAATCATACCCATAATGAATTATTAATTTTTTAATATGACAAAATCCTGTGTTTTTCGATTTAAGTTGGCCCTATTGACCATGATTTTCTAGCTGCCATTTTCATGATGAAAAATTTTCGGTCTAGAAACCAAGTCCTTCTTCCAGATTTTTTTCACTTGTCCCATCAGACAAGTACCAAGTCAAAGTTGATTGTCCAATGGAATTTTTCCGCTGGTACCCGGACAATCAGACAAACATTATTGTCGAGCCCTGATATCTGTCCCAAAGACAGTACAGTAAAAATTGTATCACTGGCATGTTGGCAGTGAACACATTACATATATACTTTTTATCTGAATGGCAGTTAACACCATCTTTATGTCTATTTTACAACTATTTGTTGTGTTCAGTTTTTAATGGTAATGGATCTCTACTGTTCCCAGTCCTTCCAAAGGCAATTTCAATGTTTCAGGACATTTAATAATAATTTTTCCTGGCTGAATTAAGTTTTAGTAGAACGAGCAATTTTGCTGCTATATTTAATATTTTATATTGTTATTTATAAGAAATCCATTATCCTTAATTATAATTACAATATATCTTTAAAAAAGCATGGAATCAATGGTATATGAAAAAAACTTGTATTCACTGATATCTCCTATTTATATAGATATTTCAATAATGTAATATTTAGGGTAGTCTTAAGATGATGCTTTCTAAGATGGTCATAAGACAACACTGTTAGGCTAGAATACTGCAGAACTTGTCATCAGATGGTCCTATGAAGTTTGTTTGTTTGAATGGTGTTTTAACGCCACTTTCAGCAATTTTTCAGCTATTTCATTGTGTCCAGTTTTTATTGGGGGAGGAAGCCAGAGTACCCGGAGAGAACACCCGACCTGCGGTAGGAAAACTGGCAATCCTTGTCAATTAAGATTGGAGTCAAGTACACCCTGCCTGCAGTGAGTCCTATGAAGTGCCTCGAGTCAAAATCTAAGGAAAGTTCCATTAAACTGGCCAATGAAGACTTAGAACTATCAAACTTTGTCAGGAGCTTTTTTTATTAAATGTAACAAGTTAAAACATTGTTATTTGATTCCAGCTGACTTTACTTGAATGCTGCATGTAGATGTAGAGAATAATGCATAAAAAAAAACCAAACAACAGAAGAAATTCATCCAGGAATAAAGTTTATACAGCTGCAATTTGACATTTGACCTGTTTAATAGAATAAAATAGCACTGCCAGTATGCTATTGTTAGAAAAAATCAAACAAATCAGCCATTTGTTTGAATTCATAAAAACATAGATAAAGGTACGTCTGCAAGACGTCTTAAATACAGGTAAGTCTACACAACATAACATAACATATTAGAACGTCTTAAATACAGTCAAGTCTACATGACGTCTTAAATACAGGTAGGTCTACATGACGTCTTAAATACAGGTAAGTCTACATAACGTCTTAAATACAGGTAAGTCTACATGACATCTTAAATACAGGAAAGTCTACATGATGTCTTAAATACAGGTAAGTCTATTAGACGTCTGAAATACAGGTAAGTCTACACAACTTACCTTTTAAACCCTGCCATTTCTGTAACTAATCTATCTAATGCTTCAACCTACAATTATACACAGTATGATTAAAATTAAATGTTAAACAGCAATTTCCAGCGAATAGCACCAAATTTTTTTCTAATTTGGAAAGGGCGTTGTCTTTACTCTGACCAGTAAAATATAACCAATAGAAATTTCATGTCTCAAGTAGAACAGTTTTCTGTTCAAACATAAAATCCCACTACTGCCCCAGACCACCTAAATGTGATTTTTTTATCAGTGTTATAAACCAATAATTCTAATATGATTTGCATATTTAGAAATACGTTTATTTCATTGTTTGAGATTACTTCGGGTAGAGGTTTTCAACGAAATTTATTTTTTGATAAATGAAGTTGAATTAATTTATTTTTGGATAAATGACGTTGACCGAACTATTTTTACCGTAACCAACGTAAACAAAGATGGCGGCTTTCAATATCGAAAGTAGCAATCAGCTTATAAATTATTTGTTTGATGAATTATCATAAATGATTTGTTAAATTTAGAACTTTTCTTGTGTTCGATACAGAAAATAAGGTTATAGATTGATATAAAACTTGATTGTGTTTATTAAAATCCGAAAATGCTTTATGGAATAATCGTACGTAAAAATAAACAAAATATTCATACGTTCAGTAAATCCCGCTGCCAAATACCCAAGAAATATGAAGTTGAGAAACACGTTAGATAAATAAAATCCTTAATGCAATTTTAAAGAATTATAAGGATTAATCACCCACAAACATATCATAAAAGTCCTTCGGACTTTTTTTTGTTTGTGAGTGAGTTGGTCTTGTCGATATACCGATAAATCCATTGAAAACGGTGTTTAATCCTATACTACAAGCATTTTTATAGCTATAAAATGTTGACCAATTTTTGTTTGGGGAGGATACAGAAGTAGCCTGTGAAAGTAAGTCTGGCAAGTAAAACTGGCAGTTCTCATCAAGCAAGGTTGTTGTTGAGCACAACTTGCCCAAAAGTAAGCGATTAACTCACAACTCGCAACTCAAGTGTTAAAATGTAATAGTTCATAAGTAGACGGCAACATACCTAGATTTAGGAAGAACTGTTTGCATTTACAGTGGTTCAAAATCTTGTAGTAAATACTAATTGAATGAAATCTGAAGCACTTATTACCTTATCGTCATTCCCATCAAAGAGCTGTAGAAAACTAGCCTGGGTCCCTGTTGTGCCTTTAACACCACGGAACCGTAAATTTTCTCTGGCAGTTTCTATATTTTTAAGGTCCATCAATAAATCCTGGATCCAAATGCAGGCTCTTTTTCCAACTGTTGATAATTGTGCTGGTCTACAAAAAAGTACAGTTTTGTTTTTGACATCTTCAGGTCACTACTCATTTTAAACTGTCTGACAGAAAATGTATCTTTTTTTTTATCATGCAGTTAGATTTGTGCCAGATATAACCTCTCCTGCAATTAGTTCTTCAAATTTAAGTTTCATTTATACAATCAAATGACTAGCATAACATAACATAAAAAATAGGCCATTTAATGGAACATTAAATGATACCCCGCCACGTTGCACTGTATTTAATATTCACGAACACATTTTACAATTACAGATCAGCCTACAGGAACAGCTGAGCATGATAACAGTCCATCTCAGAAGACAATTTTTACCTTGACCCTGGACCTATAAAAATTACTTCAAATTGGCACAACTCAAAAACTACATATGGGACTGTGCTGAAAATTTAATCTAATCTTTATTTTATGGTACTTAACAGCGGTGCACAGTTTAAAAAAAATCTGTTGACACATTCACAAGTTATCATCTGGAAACCGCCAATTATTGACACACAAAAAACCCTTGAAGTGGCCCAAGTCGAAAACTACAAATTGGATTGTGCTGAAAATTGAACTTGATCTCCATTTTATAGTATTTAATAGCTGTGCAGTTTAAATAAAATCTGTTGAAACATTTTCAAGTTATCATCTGGAAACTGTTGACCAAAAAAAAAAACTTGAATTGACAATAACTTGAAAACGAGAAATTATCTACAAGTGTGCCCACAGTCAGTAAGTGGTAGCAAAGCGAGAACGCGACAGGACCTGGGTTTTCGACAATGGTAAAACTGTACTATACTGTATTGTCAATGGACCTGGACAAAATGTTTAGTTTTCTAAATCATGCAGTGTGTCCTTGGTATCTCCAACTAAAACTTGTTTAGATAATCATACCAGTAATAACAGTAACATTTTGGACATAAGTAGAGGTTCCAAAAGAGTTTTGGTTATTTTCATAGAAAATAAAACATAAAATATAACATTTCCTGATTCAGCAAAAATTCCCAAATTGGCCAATTGTACAAGACCCTTGTTAACATATTTAATCTGTACTGATGTGAATGTACTATTATCATATTAGAAAAATATTTTTATAAATAACTACAAAGAATTTTTTAATTGCTGAAAAATGTTATATAAGAAAAATCTACATAAAAAATAAGTTGCGTACTGAGCTGTGAGTCAAGCAAAACCCATTTTCAGTCGAAACAATTTGCAAATGATGACAAAACCTAATGAAATGAATGAATGGCTGAATAAACAATTTGATGAAACTGTTAGGCAAATAACAGCAACTAAAAAAGTATATTAGACTGTTGATTATGTACATTAATGATGATGTTCAACACAGCAGCAGCTTACCTTTTTCTTCTTAAAACTAAGGATCAACAAAAATTCAAAGTTCAAATGTGTACTTTCATTTGCATACAAAAACAAGTGCCAAAGTGCCACAAAATACACCCGTCAAAAATTTGGGTAATGGTTGAAGTTTGACACAGAAGTGTGTACATGTTTACGTTGCGGGAATCCTTATAACACAAATGAATTTGATAACCAGCCAATGGGGTATTTACAGAGGTGTCAATTATATCACAGGAACCATGTAATACTATAATGGATTTAATAACCAGCCACAATAATAGTAAGTTACAGGGCATTTAAATCATGGGAACCATTATTACCATAATGAACTTGATAACCAGACAATTTAATACCTTAGACACCAACAATTCCACAAACATTCATAAAGATCCATGAACAACTATATCACTAAGAGCAGAGACCAATTTGGCATTTTGTATTAAAACTATGAGCCTTAACTCTGAAGTGTGATTTGGCTGGTTATCAAACTTGGTGGAGATATTATGCCCATAAAAATTTTCTCCAAGTTTCATGAAGATCGGACAATAACTGTTTGCATTAGAGAGCTGACATTGCTGTTGGTGCTGCCCAACATGACTGTTCCCATATGACCCATCTTCGACGGGTGTATAAAAATGATACGAAAAAACACAGAAATAAATTTAAAGATTCTTACAATGCTTTGTAACTTTTTGTACAACACATTTTGTTCCACAATTTATTTGAGCTCAAGTATTTTTTGAACATCAGATGCAGTTGTATGTACACAAGTATTAACACTTACTGTAAATGTGTATACGACAAACAAGGCAAGTCTTTATACTGCATGGCAAATGCAGACAGCTTCTGTATACACCTGGCTAACTACAAAAGACAAAGGTCGACAAATTTGTACATTGTTGCTGTTAAGCAATCTCTTTTTCATAGATGTTTAAAGTTTTAATAAAAATGTGCAGGTGTAATAAAAGTATCAACATGTTAAGCCGAAGGGAACCATATGGATTGTTTATCTAGCAGAAACAATTATTAAAAGGTGTACATGTACTTCTTCAGATACTAGAAATAATGGCATCCAGGTTTGCAGGAAGGAAGCCAGAGTAAAGGATGAGAACCTTCAACTACTGACAATAAAAATGTCACTTAAGGTATCCGGACCACAAATGACCACGTGATCATATTTGGTGTCCCGGATGTCCATTGTTTTTCAAAGGAGCAGACCTCGGTATTGTTCGGCAAACATCGGAATTACTATTTGAGTAACTAAATTATTTTGGTCAAAATTGTTAACATTGGCTCAAAGTAAAACACTATATTTAATTTGTATCATTAATTAGCAATGCATTGATGTGATAAAGCTGTATTTCTTGGTCGAAATATTAAATTAAACGGTGACTTCAATTATGGGTCGGATACCTTAAGTTTTGTTTACAGTCAGGTTCAAACAAGCAACCCACTGTTGACACACAGTAGTGATCAATAGTAGATGACTACCTTAATCACTGGCCACCGAGGCCCCCAGCAAAGAGTGGATTGTTTGTTTGAATGGTGTTTAAAGCCACTTTCAGCTATTTTTTAGCTATATAAACGTGTCCTGTTTTATTGGGGGAGGAAGCAGTATCACCTGGTAAACACCCCAGACATTCCATAGGAAAACTGGCCATCCATGTCAATTAAGATTGGAGTCGATTGCCCTGGATTTATCCATCTCTGTGGGCTCTGCAACCTTCAGGTCAAAGTTCAAGATTAAAGGTCATCAACCATGGTATGAGACGCATCTTATTTATATTATCTACCCAAAAACCAAATATCAAAGGCAAACCTCAAAAGAAAACAAGTTGTAGCCCGGACACAAGGGACAGACTTATCACTATAGTGTATCTAATAAGTGGCTGGGCCTTAATAAAGGATGATGGAGCACAGAACACATTGGAATCAGACTTTTAACGATAACTCACTGTACCTTTGGCAGAATAATGTCAAAGCCATCTCTCATTGCTATCAAATCCTGAAATGTACATAAAGAAAAACTTAGATACATTCATAAAATCATTTCAATCTAGATAGAAACAAGTCAAATAGACAAAAATATACACATGCAAATCTCTTGTGTAAATATATTAGATTCTATAAATATTTGTTATACACCAGTGTATATTTAGATTCTATAAATATTTGATATGCGCCTGTGTATATTTAGATTCTATAAATATTTATTATGCGCCAGTGTATATTTAGATTCTATAAATATTTGTTATACGCCAGTGTATATTTAGATTCTATAAATATTTATTACATGTATTATGCGCCTGTGTATATTTAGATTCTATAACTATTTGTTGTGCTCCAGTGTATATTTAGATTCTATTAATACTTTTTATGCACCAGTGTATATTTAGATTCTATAAATATTTGTTATGCGCAAATGTATATTTAGATTCTATAAATATTTGTTATGCACCAGTGTATATTTATGTGATGAGCACTTGCTTAACCTTTACAAGTAATAGCTGTTCTGTACTTGTGGTGCCTAATGCCATAGAGAAGTCATGTTACAACTGTCTACAAAGATATGGTACATGTACAATATTTTATATTGTTTATAATGCAGTTTCATAGTGCCTATCCTTGCCAGGATATATGGCCTGTTTTATTGGAACAACCCGATATTTGTTATTTTTTTAATGAGAAAAAAATTGTTAATACTGATTAAAATTCTATTCAACAAATTTACATTCATACAGGGCTATAAACCTTGCATTTTGTATGATAACAGATGACGCATAAAAAATTACCAGCCTATTTAACACAAGTCAGAATCTTGTCTGTAACCATTGCTGATAAATTTTTCAGCTAGTTGATAAAGAAATACTAACCGTATTATCGCCAACATATGCTGACGTAGCACCAAGATGTATGATTGGACCGGCTAAAGGGCACGCTACAGCAAATGTATGTACATGTGCCATCACATCGTGACGTACACGCTTCTCTTCTGCTGCAGCTCTTTCAAAGTCAATACAGTTAATATTCTCCTCCATTTCTTTAATCTGTTCATCTGTAATGTTTAAGCCAAGTTTCTGAAATAAGAAATTAACAACTGAGTAAACAAAATAACAGGTATTATTATACATGTATGTATACAATTTTTTTCAAATATAAGACGTCATTTTTACTTCGGCTTTAGAATAATTTGATTAACTTGTGTACTTGCAATAAGGAAACATATATTTTACTATACAGTTGATTTGTTTTCATTGTATTGTTGAATAATTATGGAAATATGTAATAAACATGTTCAGTCAACACTCTTTACAACGCTCATGGTAGTTTATTGGCAGCATTGACGTCTTTTCCAGGGCTTTTAATTCAATTTTTTATAAGAAAAAAAAAATAATAAAAATGCTTGTTATGAACGTATGAAAATGCTTAAGTGCCCATTAACTTTGCCAAACTGCCCATTGAATTTGGAAAGTGCCTATAGCTTTTTGTAAACATAGGAACTAATACCATCAATGAAAAAAGAATCCAGATCTTTGATAATTAATGTATGAATGATCTTTGAGCAAAGAAGAAAGTAACAATGAATAGAATTATAGTTTTACACTATCTACCTTGTTATTATTTATTAGACTATAACTATGTCATACAGTATGTAGTAATCGTTTATATTTTATATATTTGTGTAATATTCAACGTTATTACAGACAGAATCATATAAATTATGGTACAAGTCAACAAGTCTTGTTAGAGGTTTTTTGGATGAGAAATGAAAACTGCTGACAGTGTTTGGTCGAGCTTATGCTCCTTTTGTAGATCATAAAAGATGCAAATTGAAATTCGCAAATATTGTCCACAATTAATCAGCGTTTAGAGATGTGGCAGTTTTAAAAATTGTTAAAGGTAATTTTCCGTGGTAAATTTTGACCTTAATTAGAACGGAAATGTAAGCAAGGAAAAGACAATTGTTATTTGATCAAAACTCTGGGCAATGTTGTTTGGGGTTTATGTAGGAAAAGCCTCACAGTTTGCAAGAATAAAATAGAACAAATAATCGTACCCTCACTTTTTTTGGCCATGTTTGAATTTAACCCCATTACTCGTAATGTAGCAGCAGGAGTGAATCACTTCTGACACTTTGATATCAAAAAGCAGTTGCATATACAACGACAATGTATAATCTTGATACAATTCAACAGTGTCAACATTTTTTTAATTAGGATTTATGTTCAAAAGGGATCATTGTTGATACATAATGATAAATATTGCCATTTTTTGTATTACCTGCAGTGCTTTATGTATTAATTGTCATTCATGTCTCTGTTTAATTACATTAACCACATGAAAAACATTGAGAATGTTGAAAGGTGTTTTGCATTTTTTTGACCTTGACTTTTGCTAGAAATTTTACATTGTAAGTTAGCCATTTTTGTTTCTAAAGGCATCCAATATTGTTTTTAAACATTCGTCTGCTTTCAAGACTTATAATGGTATTTTGACAAGCGGTAAGACATTTCCTGCGTCAAGCACTAACAACAAAGCTTAAAAGGTTTTGAACAGACAAAATCGACTGCACCTACACATCCCTTTTAATTTAGGTGATGGAAAATGGCCCTATCAAAATGAAAATAACGCCACATTTCAAAACAATGATTATTTCTAGAAAATAACTGATTTTAAAAAATAATTTTGTATATCTACAAAAGGAGCATAAGCTCGACCATAAAAAATCCACTAAAACACCATGATTTTTACTATTGTTACATAGTATTATTGTTACTATTAAAACCTTGAATCCAAGCCTTTTAGGTCCTGAATATAGCTGAAATATTGCTTGCTGGACCTTAAACATCAATCAATCAATCAATCAACCAAGCCTTTTGTTGTAGTTATTAGGCATAAATGATGCCTCTACCACATTTAGTCATTATAGGTTTCATATTCCTCCATTGTAAAGGGAATTAATGCTCTTTTCCAAAGTTTAACTTAGTGGTAGAGAACTCCTTTATCTGGATCATTCCACTTTTAGTATTTGCAGAAGTGTAACGCTTAAGGTCCTTTGGCTATTTATTGATTTGGCGGACATTAGATAAATACCCAAAGGAAGAGCTACTGTTCTGCTGCCATGGCTGCTGGATCAATTCATGGTTCCGAGATAAGAAGGTAAGCCCCGCCTCCTTAGTTATTGTTTCTATGTGCCACAAGCTTCTTTCAAAATGGCGGCTCAGCATCATCATGATGCCAATATTACTACCGATTATCTTGACAAAATTCCCGAAAATATAGATACTTCTTACCTATCAGAAAATAATTTCTTATCCAAAAAGGTTTTAGAAAAAGGGTTGAATTATTTCATCTAGGGTTATATTCACGATACAGAATATCTGAAATAAAACTGTACCGTCTGCGTTGATGCAAGATGCTGGCGATCTATGAGAAAAAGTTAATTGCCTCACAGTCTTCGTATTGAAACTGGATCTGAACCGAAACTTTCTGAATCCTATTGCAAATGTAAAGCTGGGTATGTTTATTATTCCGAAATTGCGGTTAAATTTTATTAATGTAATCGGTCTTAACTGGTCGTGTGTGTGCACGCGTATTTACATACGCTGTCAGAGAGTATTTCCTACATACACATCTACAAATCGACAAAAAATCAATAACTGCTAATTAATTGGATAAAGATGTATCAATATAATATAAAAACAAGATGTTTACTAAAGAAAAATTGTTTTGTCTGTGTGTTTAAAGTACTGACCGAGCTTCAAATCGGCAGATTTCAAAGCCGAAAAGGAACAAAAATTCTGGTGAAAAAATACATGTAACGTTATGCAAGTTATGTTCATTTACAATTAATTAAGTCAATTTATAATTATATATAAATCCAATAGTTTTTACACAGGAACACATACTAGTACTAGTAAAAAAGAGCCATTTCTTGTATATCATAATTGAATTGGGGTTGATTCACTGACAGACTTAAAATTTTAATGATAAAAATACATTCGAAATTGAAGACTTGCACACCATCACGTAATCATTTATTCTTTTTTAGACTAAGCGGACACTGTTCTCATTTACTAGGGTTGCTTAAATCTCTACAAGGATTGCAGCTACTTTGTGTTTATTTATTCTGTTAATATTGAGATGATCATTAGGACTTCCACATATTTTCAAGCGTAGACATTTCTCTAAATCTCTTTTAATCTTAGGAAATGGTATAAATATGTATCCTTGCATTCGATCTGGGTACCTTTCATTGGAATTACATGTACCCCATTCACATCTAAGAACCTTTTTCTTAAAACGATTGAAAATTACGCCGTTCCCACAACTGTACACAATAGATTGCTTGTGGGACAAAGATGGCGTCAGCTTTGTTTACACATGGGCTAATTATAACTGAGCGTTCTGATTGGATAGTTAAAATAAAATCGGATTCATGAATTGAGCCTTTCGATACTTAACTGAGGGCAAGCATTTTTAATCAGACTTTGCCATTTAGAGAAAAAATGCTCTACCAATCAATTGCAACTAGTGTCACATCTGTTTAAACAATCAATTATGTTTGTCCTATGTGAAAACACCAATGCAAATTGATGACTTTCCAATTTAAAAAAGGTCATCTAGAGTCAACGGCATAACTTCCAATTGAACCCCCCAATATAAAATACAATTCATTATACTATCACAAGATACATGGAGTTCACACGGCTCTCACTGGCCTAATTGGCAATGCATGTTGGATTCACAAGTGGCTGCCACCCAGTGATTTTCAGGGATCGACATTAACTGTAAAACCTACTTGTCCATTCGGACAAGTAACAGTCAGGTTTTACTTGTCCGAAAGTACAAAGTACTTGTCCGAATTAAACAACCCATTTTGGTGACTGGAAGTGGTTAACTGTTTTGCCATATTTCAATTTTGACTCAACTGCATCGAAATTCGACTTTTATATTAATTTTTTTCTGAACCTGACACTGACAAGTGGCACGAAATGTCAATTAAGATGACACGACGTACGTATTTAAAATTATAAATTGTTGGCCAAATTTAACAAGTTATGAAAATTTTATGACAGAAATCGAACTTCTTTCCATTTATTTGTATCAATAAAACGACAATTAATTCATTCATTTCATTATTTTATTGAAATAAATTGTTTTAGTCTAAAACATCCGACAGTTGTATCGTAGTTATTTTAGAACATTTTTCCAGAAAGGCCGATATAAAATTAGCATCAACGATTTCATTGGATGATTATTTATAATAAGTAAGAAACGGGATTTCATTGGTTATTGTTAAGTGACGCGTGTTTATATTTAGAAAAGGGGAATTTTGGTCGCAATGCAGGGTTTTATTTTTAACACAATTAATGCGAGAATCGCCGCTTAAAGGACTTTTTAAAAATTTACGATTGTTCTAGATAAATTTGATTTTATTTTCACTTGTCCGATCAGGCAACTGAAACAAGCTTTTTACTTGTCCGAATTGTATTTTTACTTGTCCCGGACAATCGGACTACCGTTAATGTCGATCCCTGATTTTGTTGGAATTTTTCAAAACTGCCCCTGCCTTTTTTATTGGGAAAATATGCATCATTTTATGAGAATTGGGAAAATTGAAATAAAGCTTTCTTTGTATAACATCTTGAGTTTTAGGTAAAATATTCTAATCTTATGAAGAACTGAGAGGAAAATAAATAACAAACTATAGATAGCAATCATATAGCAAGCTAATTACATATCATATACCATTTTTCTGCTTCAAATTTTATCTTTTGGGAAATTTTAATCCTCATTTGGGAAAAATTTAAGCCATTTTTTGAACATTTTGGGAACTTTCTCTAGGAGAAAAGGCCTTATTACGGAGGTAAATATAGGCAAACAAAATCACTGCCACCCAGTGCCAAATTCTTAATTTTTAGTAGGGGGTTCAAATGGAAGTCTCTGAGTCCACTTCCGGAACTGCGGCTTCAGCCGCAGTTAGTCCTGTTGAAACCTTTTGAAATGGACAATTGTCTTTGATAAATTTTCAGGCTTCAGCTGAGTGACATGTGTAACACAGCATGTGATATTAAAACCACTTGCTGCGTAAACGTGATCGTTAATTAATTAACAGATGTTTATTACCCTATTTATACAGGACTATTTACCTGATGCTAAATAGAGGTAAAACCCCAGCTGTTTAATAGCTTGAATAAACAACCTTACCACATGTACCAGTGACATCCGTGTTGTATTTAAACTCACCTGTTGCCTATGGCTATTGTAAAATCTACTAATGAGGTTAATTAGATGAAAATTTAATTGGAATAGACAAACAATACAAAAACAATGCAAAATCTTTATTTCAATATCATAGTCTTTTAGTGATGACAGCCGTAGTATTTTTTAAACCAGAAGTAATTAATTATCTCTAAATTGAAATACTGGAAACCGTAAAAAAGAATAAGTAAAAGGGGAGATAAATCATACAAAACTGGAAATGGCTCAATACGTCATTTTCAAGTATAATCGCTCTCGTTTCAGAAGGTGGAAATTGTAATGATGATCACCTGACGTCATAAAAAATTTAGGACCCTTTATGTTTAAAACGGACACATTTGTTACGCAATGGGACGACATAAGAAAGATGATGCAAAACAAAACATGTGCTATTATGTTGTGCCTGGGTGCAAAGCCAACACTAAAAATAAATTTATGGAAAGGTAGTCAAGTTTTATTCTGTTTTATGCCGTTCACACGATGTTAAAAGACCGTGGGTAGAGGAAAGTGCCCTAAATAAAATCACGTGATAAGATACATCTAACTACCTATCTTGAAAACGGCGTATTGGAATGGAAATTATTGAAATCTTTTCGGTAATTTGACAGACCACATTACTTGTTGCGCTTTCGCTAGCCATATCCACAACTTTCTCCATGTAGAAAATTTCTTAAGGTCACTGAAGTTAAATGCCATTTCAGGACTTGCGTATCTAGACACAAGTGGCGACCTGTATTTAAGATATTCATTTGGCACTCCATCGATCTCATGTGATCCCGCCATGTCTGGTTCCCAGTGTTCTATTCCTAACCCAAATATATACCAGTCTACGTTTCATGACATAACCGAAAGGTATCACAACAGACTCCATACCCCAAAACGGACCATCAGAAAAAAAATGAAATAAACAAAATTGTTATTATATTTTTGTTTAATTGTCACTATTATATATGTTCGCCTTCCAAAAAGTTTTATACCAAGTACTTTGCGTCTTTACTATACACTACATACATCAATAAAACTAGTATTATTGTTGACGCCTTAATTTAAGATAAAATTCAATTATCAAATAAGAGAGACATCCTAATATTCCAATATTGGTAATTGAAAATAAAATATCGTTAGTTGACAGTTGTGTAACTTAAATTATGATCGCTGGGGCCATCACTTAACTGACGATCTAAGATGTGCTATTCAAAGACAGAGACCACTATTTTATATCCTGCAGAGCAGTTCCGCAGAATGTTGAGTTCAGTGTTCAAAATATTGCGTATAGTACTGTAGTTTTTTTAACATAATGAAAACATTGTTTTGGCTGTACATACATTTAAAAAAATAGTATGCGATTCTTGATTGCTTTGACCCTGAGCTAATCTTAACTCATACAAAATATGTAATTATTGCCCTTTTTAATTAAAAAAACTATACATACAGTGTATGTGTCAGTATATCCAGGCAAAAAATAAGATTCATAAATTTTGATTACATAAACAACAAACAATTTCTTTCCACCTGCCTAATGGTAATTTTTTTACCAGATAATGTGGATAGGTTTTGCTCTATCATCCCACAAAGATGACAAAAATTGCTATTTTTAGTAAATAAGAAGATAGAGATTTTGGTACATATAGTAGAAATAATTTATCTATTTCTTAGTTTATTTTCTTATAAATTGGACAGACTTCGCACAAATAACATCAAAATATGGCTTTCATGTAACCTTTTTTTTAAATGGCTAGCTTTAAATACTTTGCATGTTTACTTGTATATTATTATTATGTTGTCATATCATGTATCCTTATTTATAGGAGAGGATATTCATAGACCTGTGACCTGCTATCAAATCCTTTTCAGTCTTGTTATTCGGAATAAAATATGTTTATATCAAATTATGTTCGTAGCGCAACTTGGGCACATTAGACAAATGCCCCACTTTTGATATGACAAGAATACTTATATTATATCTGAAAGAAACGAAAAGTTATAAGTTAAAACATTCATAGCATTTTACAAAATGACCCATTTTGTCCCACTTTTAATAAGACTGTGCGACCGCCATTAAGTTTTGTGGAAATTACAATTAAATAACATGATCTAACATGTATAACCAGACTAATTGAGTTCGTTTCCTCACAATGACAATACATTTTCTATCGTAATTATACCCCACGCGACGAAGTTGCGAAGGGTTTAGGATTTTGACGGGTCTGTCTGTACGTCATTCCTATTCTCGTAAGCGCAACTCTTCTGAACCTATTGATAAGATTTGTATAATACTTGGTAGGAATGAAGGACACCATAACTGTGCTTATTGGCAGGAAATTAAGATATTTTATGTAGGAGTTATTCCCCTTTGAACATAGAAATTTCACAAAATATATGTATGAATCAACTTGTACGCGCTTCTCCTCCGAAACTACTGATCACAATTATATGGAACCGAAAAGTATGAGCGTGCTCACTAAGGTTGTTTATCTGTTTTCGGAGTCGTTTAAAGTTTAATACAATGAATGGTCCTGTTAGAACACATTTAACACAAGGTATCGTAATTTATACGCTGATGACCGAACATATAAACCGAAAACTCAGATTTCGGCTTGTGTCTCGCCATTTTAAATCAACTGGTCACAGCTTATATTCTAGGCCGAATTTTACTGCCGCTATAATCCTAAGTTAGTTTTGTGATTTGTCGGATTAAAAAACAGGCGAGGGTACGATTATTCGTTTTAATTATTCCACTTCGACCCCATGTCCTTTCCTGTTCTAAACCATGCATTTCGACCTGTTCGATTTAGTAATTTTGACAAAACACGGAGTGTATATTAGGTAGTGGGGTCAAACGTCATACATTGAGGTCCTTGTATCAAGAATTTATCATGAAAAGTTCCGGAATATTGTGGTTGTGGTGGTGAGTGAGGGGGGCTGAATCCGGAGGGAGGAGCTGAAACCGGAAGGACAACTTACAGTACACTGGTTTATATCATCCGTAGCTAAATTTGCACAATCGTTATGATCGGCGAAAATGTTACTTTAAAAAAACGGCTATGGAAAGTATGTATCATTCGCATACTGAATATATTCAAGAAAATGTCAATGCTTGCAATCTTAACTGGGACGAGTGAATCTTTAAGTGGTTCTTTAAGGGACAATAATGCTACCATCCTGCAATGTCACGGAGAAGACATGTGGTACATTTCCGCCATCATGATTTAGTCCCAGTCATGAACAGAGGACCTCACACAAATACATCACTTCTAATAAAATGTTACCTAAGATGACAAGGTTAACGGCGCGCGTTTCGTCTACTCAAAACTCATCAGTGGCGCTCAAATCTAATAAATATTTAAAATTCAAATGATTATGAAGAAGAGCTTTTATTATCAAAACTCCAAAACATTCTAACTTACAAAACATATGAACTTGTACAAAAGATCATGCCAAGTTTGTTTCCATATTTTAACTGTTTCCCCAGAGATGATTAAAAAAGCATCTGACGCTTTTAGAAATAGCTTGCACAAATAAGATAAAGCTACAATACAAATCTAAGAACAATGCGACAACCATTCACTTGTCAAAATTGATGCATTATGACACAAAATAGAACAATTGTAACCACAAAAACGAATATCTTTTATGTACATGCAAAAATCCGGACACAGTTTTGTAACAACCTCTAGTTGAATCATAGCAATTTGTGTTTTTCTTTTTCTGTTTGTTCTAAAAAGATAACCAGATTGACAGGGGTTAAAAAACGCAAATATTTCTTTCTATAAAACAACAAATCATCTCGGGAAATAAACATCATTTGTTGTTTTATGTCATAATTATTCAAATTGCAGAATTTGACTATTGACTACATAATATTCGCACGAAAATGTTGCTACAGCCAATCAAAGTCACACATTTATAAGTGGTTTTCCTAATTTTATGAAAAAATAAGATTTTCCTGATTAGTTGTTTACTTGTCATGTATCCCATCCACGCAATATTTAAACATGATCCAGAAATCTGTAGAAGACAATAACGAGTAAAAACTTGTTCAGAGTCATCCATACTCGTGACTAAGAAAGGTAAGATTTTAATCATACAATGGTGTGGAGACGTTTTAAAAAAACGTTTTGAATTAGATGATCAGCAAATGATAATCTTTCCAGTGTGGTATATAACTATCTAATTCTTATGTAATATGTTTAAGTTAGTAGTAATTTTCAGAGTAACACGGAAAATGACGTTCGTAATAAATATGAACAATTGGTCCAAGGAATCTTAACGCTTTAATTTATTATGTAAATGTTATTATTTTCGGTGTTGATATATAGTATGTTGACTGTCGTTTCTAACTTTGATTTGATTTTCATCTTTAAATGTTTAGCCTTATTCTTATTTTAGAGATATTCCTGAAATGATCGCCATCTGGATGAAGTTCGTCCTGTTGTTGTCACTAATTTATTTAGCATCAGCCCAGTTTTATGGTTACAGATATGGAGGGGGCTGGGGAGGAGGCGGTGAGTATACATTAGTTTAATGTAGGGTGGGGTATGGAGGGTCTGTGAAGGAACTTATCATCGACTGA
This sequence comes from Limnoperna fortunei, assembly GCA_944474755.1. Lineage (NCBI taxonomy): Eukaryota > Metazoa > Mollusca > Bivalvia > Mytilida > Modiolidae > Limnoperna > Limnoperna fortunei. The sequence continues at coordinate 52,637,372 of OX104119.1, read as the reverse complement.
TAAACGATTAATATTCATGCTACAAATTATAAAACGATTTATAATACGAGAGACCACAAACATAGTTCATCCTATTGACAAATATTATTTGCTTATTAAATCAGTATGAACATTTTAAGTTTTAGAGACGTTATGTAGAACTGCAATAAGTAATTAAAAGATTCGCTATGCGTTCTGTAACATCGCTAAACATCATACAAAAATATATATATTAATATGAGTTCAAATGATAGGTACAAGAATTAAGTGTGCAAAGGTTTGTGAGAAGACCTAGATTTGGCCGACGAACGGCCAACACGAAACGTGCACTTGTTGTGTCAATTTCGCAAAAGATTGTGACAATATTAAACGATGTCGCTTTTTTTTTTTTTTATTAACATCATACTTTGTAGGTACATTATATTCCTGTTTGGCTCAGTAGGCCGTTTCCTTTTTTTTTACTTTATGATGGAATTTGTTTTAACAAATTTGGTGAAATGTAATATTATTACCGTCTCCCATTTACCGTCTCCCATGGGAGACGGTATACATAGTCAAATGACGATCAGTCTTCGGAGTAAATGACTCTCTGTTACTTGATTGGGTGGTTAACTAAATCTATAAATATTTTTCTCATTTCATTGGTTTACGTCAGGATTGCACTAGTATGTGTACTGAAATTTCGATATATTCTTAGGTCGAATCGGGGTTGTAATCAGTATTTTAGTGTAGTAATGTAACGTTCCACATATTGACTTCTATTTCATTCAATGCATTGGTCAGTGAACAATTATAAGGTAAACATTGTACCAAAATCTCCCTACTTTATAAAGCTGTTTTGGAAAAAAATATATGTTCTATATCTTTATTTTCGTTAATCAGTATTTTAGTGTAGTAATTTTCCGTTCCACATATTGACTTATATTTCATTCAATGCATTGGTCAGTGAACAATTAAAATGTAAACATTATACCAAAATCTCCCTACTTTTTAAAGCTGGTTGGGTTAAGAAAAAAATTATATGTTCTGTATCTTTATTTTCGTTCTGATATTGATGCAAATTTAACAAAACATATTTTTACCGCTAATTTTGAACATTGTTTTTAGGGAGTCAACTTTTGTTTAATTATTTTTTAAAAAGCACGTGTTAAGTGACGACAGGCATTTAAATCTCTCAAGCACCATTGGATAATAGTTTAGCGTAAACAATGTCCTTACAAGGTACATGTACATTGTTTACCTATCTTGCATATAAATTACAAAAAACAGATACTTTAATAAATCCATAAAATTTGTAATGCAGCTAAGAGACGGTTAGCTTTTTAGAAAAGCTAAACTTGTACTTAGTAATAGTTATAGGATAATCAATTGCGCAGAGTGAACATTGATCACGAGTGTCACAGAACACATCAGATTAAACAAGTGCGCGGAACAAGTCGCACGTGTAAAAATCTGAATGCGTTTGGGCACGAGTGATTTTCAATAATTACGATGTGCGATTGATTATCATGTTTATTACATTGACGAATATTTAATATTTCGTCGAAAACGCAGAGGAACTGTTTGGAATGTTCTTGCTCGTCAGTGTTTGCTATCGACGTCCTTTAGGACATATATTGTGAGTCACTTCAAAGGAGTGAAAGAACTAAATTTATTTCACATGTTATTAACCGGAATTTATTTCACCGGTTATTCGTCGCTGTCAATATAATAATTACTTCTATTTAGCTTTGTAATTCCAGTAAGTCAGTCAATATATTATGATATTATTACGTAATGATTTCTGTATTGGCCTAGTTTTGGTAAGGGCTTCCTGTATTGGCCTCAGGCGCGACCGAAGGGCAAAACAGCTGACCAAGGACCAATAACTAGGCCAATACAGAAATAATCACGAAATGATATCTTTATTAATTAACTAGTCAAAATCAATCAGGATAAATACAGGTTGGAATAAGGCCAATACAGGACGAATCAGGTCAATACCGATATTGGACATGTTAATTCCGTATTGGACTGGTTCAGCAAAATACATCATTTTGGCATTTTACTGTTATCTAAGTGAATACAATAGTAGTTAATTAATAAACTGTTATATCGACTGGCATTAAGACTTAACGTTTGTTTGTTTGTATGAATTGTGTTTAACGCCACTTTCAGCAATTTTTCAGTTATATCATGGCATCCAGTTTTTAATGGGGGAGGAAGCCGGAGTACCCGGAGAGAACACCCGACATGCGGTAGGAAAACTGCATGGCAATCCTTGTCGATTAAGATTGGAGTCGAGTTCACCCTGCCTGCAGTGAGAATCGAACCTGCAATCTTAGTGTTGACAGATCACGTGATCAATAGTAGACGAACTACCTTAACCACTCGTCCACCGAGCTGAAAACGTAGCTCAAAACATAGTAAAGGAAAAACAATAAATGTGAATTAGGGGATGCACAATTTTTTAATTAGCTTCTCTAGCTGAAAACTTAATAACAATGCACATAAATAGAATTTTGTTATACTCTGTGGGGTAATACATAACCATTCCATCCTAAAATTTATTTGACAGAACCCTGCAATTTAAGTGTGATAGTAAGTATAATATAGTTTGTCTTTACTTCCGATCATATTTATATTTTTAAATGGTCAGTAGCCTAAAATGAATAAAGGCTATTAACCACTGCTTCGCTTTGGTCCTAATTATATTTTGAGAGTGACCGGTCTGTCATATCACCCTCACTGACATTCAATTTATAATTTGGTCCAACTGCCGTTTAATTCCAGTCCTTATAGATTTATCGAGTACATAAACTGCTTAATGGCCCTCAGTAATTAAATACATCATATACGTTTTTTATAGGTCCATGGTACCAGCCTTTTCCACAGCCGTATAGAGTCTACTACGGTGACGACGACAGATACTGGGGCAACTCTTGAAAAATTGTCAGATCCTTCAAAATAAATTTCTTTTGTATAAATTCTGTTTCATCAGTCCCTGGGGTATGGCAATACTGTGTTACAAAGAACAAGTGAAGTTTTGACTGAGGGAGTGAGCCGGAATATCCTGTCATAACCCCCGGTTATCCTTGACAATGTAAGATTCGAGCACGCCGTGCAAAAAGTTAACACCAAATTTGCAACCTCATTGTTGACACGCTAGTGATCAATAGTAGATGACACGGCCACAGATGCCCCAAAGCCTGCAGGGCGTAGCTTTTCGAAGGAACGTGCTTCAACATCGTTTTCATATTAAAAAAAATAAACGGACAGCCTAAAAGCACCCACACAATACTTTGTTTACTGGTTCGAAGCGATTTCTTTACATGACATGTCACGTGTCTATGTCACGTTGTCTATGTGTGATTTCGTGAAGATGTAAAGCCATAATCAACGCAAGCTAACCCCAAGGTAGGACAGACGGACGAACGAACAGACCATTTCGTGTTTTATACACTATACTGATGTTTTGATCTTGGGTAACCCTTTTGCCACCGACCATGAAGTGATAATATGTGTCTTTAAAGCTTATAGATATTTTTTGCTAAAACGTTCGTCAAAAAAATATGTCTAGTTAAACATTTTGGTGGTATGTTATTTTTTTGTCCAGTTTTGTTGGACGGTTGTTTCATGTTGGACATTTAAGGGGGTTCAGGACACTAGCAATGAAAATCATTCGTTATTAAATTTGCTTTAAACTTTTTCCCCATCATCAGTTACATTGTGTTACATTAATGATATAGCACAACATGACATATGAATATTTTACACAAGCTGATACTTATACATTTGTTATTTGTCAGTATTCAATTATCACAGTTATCCTGTATGTAACATTAAATAAATGGTTTATTTATATATGCAGAGAGAGAGAGAGAGAGAGAGAGAGAGAGAGAGAGAGAGAGAAATAGAGAGAAGAGAGGTTTAAAAGAAAAAAAAAACAAAAATACAATTTAAACTTGCTATATAGTTATTTGTTTTATACCTGTTATCATAATTCAAAATAACTGAGCACTAATTTTTTTAATTTTCTAATAGATTATACAAAGAAGAGAATTAACAAAAACTGCAATTATTGATTTACAAAATTTCTGTCCAATGAAATTTTCTGAATGTTTCGTATAATGTCAAGTCTGGTACCATACAGGGACGGTTCCCAGTGCTCGACCCACAGAGCAGCCCAGCGCGTCCTCGAGTGGCGGATAGGGGAGACGCTCTCGTTTGGGGGTTGTCAGGTCATAATACGGAAAGCCTGGCAGCGGACCATAGTGGGTAACGTGTTTGGAGAGTGCCACGCTCCTTGCACGATAAAGATCCCTTTTGTAGATTTCGAAACAAGTAGGCTCATTGTAGCCGCTACAAAAGGCTAAATTCTCCGACCCTACCCAATACTCCGTACTTTTCCAGTGGCAGTCAAAATTGTGTTCCCTGTGTCCCATCCCACCCCTTTTTCAATTGATGAATTGTTTGTTAACTTGTTCCCGTCCTGAATATAGCTGAAATACTGCTCGCTGGACGTAAAGCAAACACCCAATCAATCAATCAATCAATCAATCAATCAAACAATCAATATAATGTCAAGCAATTGGCATACATTTTAATGATGGAAAGGAAAATAGAGGTATCGGAGTTAAATCGTTTCACACCTTTCGAAATGCTATAATTACGGAGCTTCCGTGGGTGGAATTATCCACCTCCTAACTATCATACTAGGGCTTTGCCCTGAACCAACTGGAAACCTTACTCGGACCTGGACCCATTGCCCTACTTTCGTGCATCCTCATCATTTTAACTATAGCTACTCTCCTGACAGGTGGATACCAATGGTCATCAATAAAATAACAGAAGTAGAACCAATTTACTAAAAGCAAAAGCCTAAGTAATGGTTTATACAGAACGCGATAAAAATGATTATAATATAGAGAAATATCCCACAAATTGTAACTAAAGATACACTTGACAGAGGTAAAATTATATTTATTTAGCAGTGAATTAGATTTTCCCTGTTTCAGCACAAAAGAGAAACTTAGGCAACGTGTATAATACTAAAGAATTTAAGGATTTTTATTTGGTCTGTTAGGTTAACCTGCAATTTAGACGATCTTGGACACCTTCAAAAATATATTTGCCAGTTGCTTGCATTTGTTTCTGTTTACTTTCCACAAAGGTAAGGAAGTTGTATTTGTCGGTATACGTTGTTGTCACAGGTATTTAGCTTCACTATATTACATTGTATAGAAATACATCAGTTTCTAAAAATTAGTTGTTGAAACAAACAAACAAATAGAATCCAAACTTAATCTACAAGGCCTGTTAGTACTCCGTCCGAAGATTATACGTACCCACAGCGTACTCCAGCTTCTTCCACCCACAAAAAATGGAGTTCGTGATGTTGTGAGGTACTTGTTTATTTGGCCTTTATATGTGTATTTCATTTTTGTTTGGTCTCATATTTGTTTACAACAAAAACTTTACAAAATATTTACATCGTAATCTTTTACATTAATTATTATTTGTTTACTTGAGAAAAAGAATATTACAGAACTGTTCATTATGCAATAATAATAAACAAGCCAGATGCAAAAAACAACAACGTTTCGTGACCTTCAAAGTTCTGGGACGTTCCCGGACGAGCCCCCAATTTCTGTTACAGGTAGAAATAACCTTCAAGATAACCAACAAAAGACAAATATAATTTTAATTATTTATTAATCATAGTAAATTGCACATAATTAATTAATAACAATAGTAGAGTACACTTAAAGTTCTAATTGGTGGCCTAAGTGAAACGTCCAGTCACAAACGAACTTCCAAATGTTGTATCCAAAATAAGCTGAATTTCAAACAGTCCGGAAAGTATAAGTGACCAAATGTGTGAGTTCGAATCCCGCTGAGGGTAAGCAAAAATTTGACATTGTTACAAAAAATCTAATTCTAACAGTGTTGGGCATAATTTGTAGACGTATATATAAATATTTTATATTAACCCTGTATTTCTGATGCTTCAGAGATCCACTGTATAGATATATTATATGGTTGATGGTTGTTACAGTACTGAGACGTTATGTATCTGTTTCGATATTATCATATATATTTGTCACTAATTATGAATTTAATACTATACAATTACCTTACTTGAACGAGATCAATATGAGGTTTTATTTAGAAGGGTGTAATAATATTGAACGAGGCGAAGCCGAGTTCTATATTGTTGTGCCCAGCTCAATAAAAACCTCATATTGATCAAGTTTAAGTGTAGTAATTGTTTTATTACATAATATTGAGTTAATAAATTGGAATAGACGGGAAAGTTTTACTATACCTTCAGTTTCATTAAAATTTGAAATGACACTTGATCAAATACATAATTTTAATAATATTGCATGAAGAATCCTACAGTATTTCTGATGAACATTATTAGCAAAACTCTCATTCTGCTGAATAAAAATTCATATTGAACTCTAGTGATTTGGTTTTTAATTGAACAGAATTAGTTTTGCTAACTGATATAATAGGAAAATGGAATGTCACGTACCAATAGGTAAAAAGCAAAAATAGATATTATGTAATAAATGTATTAATTGTCTCATTTCAACAAGAGTGAATTGAAAATAAAATTCTGGTTTGTAATCTCACTTTCAATTTTTTGAATATTTTAAACTTTCCAGTTACATCAGTTAATAATATTTTATACAGATGAAACTTCAAATGAAGTTTTGACTAGAATATGTTAGAGTTATCTTTCCTACATCATAGATTTATGTAATAACAAAGTGAACGCATTGACCTATTTGAAGAAAGAAACCGCTGTGTAATTGAGAATCATTTATTTAATTTGCTCTCGAAAATTACATAATTATAAAAATGTATTAAATTGTTAGAAAAAGACATGAACGGTAAGAAATAAAAAGTAAATAACTTGGGATCACCATTACTAGAAAGGGAAATACTCAACTCACCACTTAAACTACACAACCTTATATTATAACAGTTTACATTCATAATGTTAAGTGGCAACTCGGACAGGGATAAATACCGCTGTCAATCTACATGCCGATTTGTTCTCTTTAACTATTATGTACTTTAGTCAACAGCAACTGAAATTTAATTTATTTAGCAGTTTTCAGAACAAGAGGAGGCACCAGATATCAGCTGGATTTCAATATTTACTTCGATGTACATGTACATATACGTACATATAAAGGTTCTTATATTGGTTTGTGGAAAACAAAAAAAGGCACTTAACATCTCACTAAAGGAAAAAAAAACAGTAATAATAAAAAAAGATAACAATATACAATTTTATAAAGAAAACATTTACGGAATACAAAGCTTATGAAGTAATTCAGCATTTCATGTTAGGGGGACTCATGCAATTTCTGTGAGATGGTATCTTTGACCGCTTTAGACGGGGAAACTAGACCGCGATTCCCCCAACTCACGTTTTCTTCAGTTATAAGTGACAAATCCTCAAACTTTTTTACCAGTACTTAACGCTTAACGCTTTGACTAATTTAGAGGGTATACAAAGCCTGAATCCGTTTCTGAATAAAATCGATCATATGAAAAGCGTCGGTCTGCCAGAGCTTATTCTTCAGTTTTGTCAATTATTTTTCCCATTAAATCGGGATACTGTTTTACGGCAAAAGAAAAGATACGCTACATATGTCCAAGTTATCACGTGGTCTGTCAACACTGAGGTTGCTGGTTCCAGGCTTACTGCAGGATGTGCTCGACTCCAATATTCTTACTTGACAAGGATTGCCAGTTTCCTACCGCAGGTTATTCCGTGTACTCCGGCTTTTCTCCCCAATAAAAACTGGACACCATAATATAGCTGAGAAATTGATGAAAGTGGCGTTAAACACCATTCAAACAAACAAACATACTGATATGAACCTTATCTGATTAAGACCTGCTTAAACGTATAAACACTTTTCGCAATCTCTGAGACCGATGTACGTGTGTGTATATTGTGCAGCTTTGTAGAGAAAGAGATATGTATATAAAGTAAAACTCAATGGGAAATTTTCAAGCTTGACCCGCAGAGCTACCATGAAAGCCATCAGCTGATGATAGGGGTTATAAGCTTGTAATACAGACAGCCTGGTCACGGACTATAAATAGGTGAAGTATTTGGAAAGTGCCACCCGATTTGCACGTTAAGAAACCTTTTTATGTATGTCAGACGACTATACTTGATAAGTTGCTAAATATAACCGCTCGTGAATGAGTTGAAGTATAGACTGTTCAAACATAAGTTCGTTGTTTACTGAATCTATTATGAATTTCTCTCTACTATAATGTTGTCTGGGGAGGTATAGTAACCGAGGGTCTAAACCTCATCAGAAAACACTATAGGTAAAATATTCTCTTGGGAGAAGTCCATACTAGACTTTCACACAAAAATGCGCAAAGTGATAGCATTGTTTTCAAAAGGGTTCAATGAACTACAATAGATAAGACTAAATACACATAATTCACTCTGTAACCAGACGCCAAATTTTAACCTGTTCATGGATTATTATTTCATTTTCATATTATTCTTGCATGAAACGCTGACAGATGCTAATTTTACACAGAATTTAAGAAAGGCCGGTCATGTTAAAAATGACCACTCAATTGTATTTAAAAATAGACATTAAACAAAATGGTTTGCATGAAAAACTAATCTTAGGTGTTGTAAATTATCGCTTAATATCAAAATATAAATTATAATCTCTCAATTTCTCTATAAGTCACGGGTTGCTCAAGAATAGTCGTAATATATTTGCAAAAAGGGGGCGTGGCATTTTACCACCCTCTTAACTAGAAATTAATTTATCATGTTTATAATAGTAATCTAGGTTGAAAGCAGAAGGACAACCTATAAAACTGTATTGTTAGAAAATTATAGATCTTAATAAATCAAGTAAACAAACTTTAAAATACACTAAGTCAATAATGATCTATTGTCGGGCCGATATAAATTATATCGGGCAATAAACTACTCAATTATAGGAAATAGTCATCATTATTCTGGGCAACCTAAGAATGTGCCATCTTCTTCAGTCTGTTTGTTAATTTTTATTAATGGACAAAAGAATGTTTATTTTGTTTTGTATAGTTCAAAAGAATTAGTCTGCGCGAAGACCATTATAAAATATTTCGTGATGTTTATTTTATCATCTTACACTATATCATATAATTTTTTGCAGGTGGCACGTGCTGTCAATTGTCGTCTGTTCTGGTCATACATGTATTTCTCCTATCTAAGGAATCCGTGCATGTATTTTACAGTACATTTTAATTTTATTGCACTTTTACTATTTCTAACATCGGACCAATAATTACAAACACCTTTTAATAGTTTAATAGTTTTATATATTTCTAGTAGTATGCTTGCTCCTCCGGGGTAATATAATGTGGGTTGACTACCAGACCGGATGAAAAGCAAAACCCTTACCTAAAAGTGAACATGTGAATTCTCTTTAAAATGGAAGAATTCGATAAGGCTTTTTTTTATCTTGCGAGACTCTAATTTGGGATTGTTGTCTTATTCCCAGTGACTTGTGATAAGCTCAAAATAAAGCAATTGTGTATTTTTCTGTGATATTTAATTTTCATTTTCTGTTAATGGATACCAGACCCCCCTCCTGCTCTATAAAGCCTGCAGCATTTACAAGGAAGTGAACACAAACTGTCTAAATACCGTTATCTCAAGAACCGTGAGGAGCAATGTGTGCACGTGCATCCCCACCCCATTATGTAAAAAAAATTTACTTGAGGAAAACATATTACAAAATACGAAAAGTTCGTGGTTTCAGTAGTCTGAAATCCTGCCTACGGCCCCTGTTTAAATAAGTGCACACCTTAAACAGCAACACAAACTTATGTTAACATACATGTAGCATCAATCTATATTTTAATCTTTTTGCATTTCGTATACATCTATATATTTATAAAGTTTGCAAAATAAGTAAACATTGTATGCATTTAATATAAAAAATCAAATTCTGCATTTTTAGCATGGAAGTTAATATAATCGTTATATCTTATATCGGACTATCATTCTAGTCCGCGGTTTCAGTACCATATAAAAGTCAATATGTATTATTTATTCGTTATTTATTTGCATATTATACCTTTAAATCTGTGTAACAGCCGCCAATGATAAAAGTGTCTCGTTTGTTATGTTAGGATATCTGTTAGCCTAAAGGCTTATCTTCGATAACATACAGACAGACAATAGGGTGTGGAATTTTAGTAGTTCCGATGAAGGAGGTGAATATCATCATATTTTACAGTGTACATATTTTGCAAATGAGGGAAACTTGTAAATCAAGACTTTTTTCACGCAAAATACGCTGTTCTTCAAAAAAAAGAAGTTTTCACTTCAAAAAAGTAAGAACTAAAATTAATATAATAATTAATAAAATAGTGCGACCCAGTCAATTTTACGTAGTTTAGTATTTAAACTTACATTTGGTCGTTGTAATTATAATGTATATGTTTGTTGTTGATGATCTGCTGGTCCTTTGTTATGTATCTGTGCCTACGTATTATGGTTATGATGTAGAAGATCTATGAATGAGAGTAATGTGTAAACTTCTAAGTAAAAATGTTGATTCATGAACTTTTATTACCTCCAAAAACGGCGGTATTTTTAATACTTCATGCTTGTGTGAAGGGATTGAGAGAGTATACACAATTGTTCCCAATAAACAATGCATGTTTTCCTATTTTATCCTGTGTATTTCTGAATATCTATAACCACCAACATCAGTTGTGTTTAGTGGGAATCGGGTGGTTTTCTTCATTTTGTATTAAAAATCATCAAAAAAACCTATTTATGTTGAATTTTATGCGTTTTTTTGCAATCACTAGCACCACATTCGCTGCGTTGACTTGTTTTTGTTTTCATGTTTGTCTATACTGTGTTGTTAACATCTTGATTATATCAATAAAGTCTTAATTTGTTTGCGGTAAGGTGTTCGCAGTTTAATTACTACATGTACATGTACTTGAAATTGATTGATCGATACGAGTGTTGATTTAATACTACCAGAAACTATTAAACCTTCGATAATACTTAAGGGTCTTACTTTTAGTTTTGGGTTGTTAGTATTTTCGTTGATTATGTACATGCGTGTTTGTATCTGTGTTTATCGTGTCCGGAATCGTTTGCTCGTGATTGTGTTTTGAAAAGGTCAAAGTGAGTTGGGTCAGATAATTTTGCTTTTACAAGAGGTTAGATTGCGTCCACTCTTTTTGAGTTTTGCATTGTTCTTTATTGAGAAAGGAGCGTGACACTCTCCCAACACGTTACCCATTGTGATCCTTGTTGGGAGTTTCCTTATTGTAACTTGACAAATTCCAAACGAGACAACTACTTTAGGTGCCCAGTCACAAACGGAATTACCACCCAACAAAAGCTTGTTTTAAAAAATTATATCAATTTATTTCTAAATCTCAGTATATAATCTATATTATTTAATTGATATCTCATAATAAATATTAACACTATGAAGGAATTTGACTAGAAATAATAATCTGCATCGTATTCGTCTGTAATCTTCCACGAGAGCGATTCGACAGTTTCGCTGATATAACTTGTTCATAGCACTTCAAACAGTCTTATCGCGGTTCTTGCTTTGAAACAGTTTCAAGACTTTCAACCATAATCTCGTATGGGAACACGCCATCTTGATAAGAGACTTCTATCACAGAGGTGATTTGGGGTACACCTTAAAAACGCACTGTTCACCGGTAATTACTGAAATCATTGGAATATGACGAAATGTTAATAAGGTCCGATTCCGTTGGACTTTCTGGAATCCACAGTTTGGCAGTGTAGCGGTTGTCCCCGATTTTATTTTGATTTTTATTATCTGACCAGGATAAGGAATGGCCCAATAGTTCCATGTCGCCATTATCTCTACCGGTAAAATCTGAAAACAGATAAGAGAATAAAGCTAAGAGACCAGAGACATTTTCGGATGTTTCTTAGGAGTGTCAAAGGTTACTGACCTTCATATACAATATATTGAAGTAAATATATATGAAGTCGTTTGACATAACAACAAACAATCAACAATTGAAAAATTATATTTTTAATAGGATTTTTCCTTTTTCTCGCATACCCCTCTGGTACTTTCGGTTCTTGAGACGGAAAACGCAAGTGGAAACTGAATTATCTAATTTAGATAAAACGCATGAAATATAATATTTTTTCTGAAATCAAAATACCTAGGAAGGTTCCGATAGTATAGCTCCTCGTTCAGAATTACTTCCGAAAATTTGAACTATTTCTATAAGCATTGTCATTTGGTCCCGATTCAAAACTCTTTAAAACACGAATCGATTATTAATAAAAAAGGTTGCAAATAACAATCTATAATAAATATATATTTCGATTTTTTAAAAATGTTTTTGAAATGTTTTTCCAACGGAGCACGGACATTTTTTAAACATAAAACACAATTTGTAGCGACTATTCGTAAAGTACTTGAAATAATTTTTATTGTATCGCTGTTCTTGCACGTAATGTTTAAACACATATACAAATGAATTGAAATTATATTTCACATAAAAACTAAACGAGAAATTGACTGACAAATCCAAAAGTAATGTTACCTGAAAAATGGCATCTAACGATAATCTTTTCTTGTTTGTTTGTTTCGGCGCTTTTGTCTTGGGAGTACTCGTTACAGCTGTCTACGATTCCGGACAAATATCCTATATAACGAATAGCTAGTTTCAGTGTATCGACTTTAGAAAGTTTTCTGTCCGTGGTAACATTTGGAGGAATACTTTGTCTAAGACACTCAAAGGCTTCATTAATGGACTTCATTCGCCTCCGCTCCCTCATATTTGCTGCTTTTCTTTGGTGAACCTTTTTGGGAGGATAACACTTTCTTTCGTCGCTGCTGCTATCTAAACTACTTAGAAAAACGTTTTCTTGGTCAGAATCGTTCGAACTTGGCGAATCAATACTTGTATAATCAATTGGATCGTAAAACTCAAGAAAATCTTCGTCCAACGCATATAGATAATTTTCCATTTTTAGATTTATACAAATATAGATAAACTTTGAAAGTGTGACTGGCCCTTGCCAAGATATTGAATAGATATGTTGAACCGATTCACATTTATATATCATAACTTTAACTGTCAGGCACGTGGGGACCATCCAGATCGACCAATCAGATCATTTGTCGCGTGCTACTCACGGGTAATTTAAAACGTCTTTAAATTTTATTGACAAATAGCTAAGCTATCATTTTTAACAATGTAAATTTGTGACTACTGATACGGTAGACTAGTTATCAGGATTTAATAGCCCTTGACGTATACCCGTCCTAACGTTTATTTCTGGGTTTCTTTTGTTATTCGAGTTTTATCACTTAAATACCTTTTCATATCGGCACCTTTAATAATATTACGTTAAATCGCTTAAAACGTGTCATATGAAATGTTTAAATTTCTATCAAATAAAATTGACTTTATCACTTTAAAGTTAATTTTCACACATTGTTACTTTATTTTTGACGCATAAAATTTGTTCTTATTATTAAAGAAGCAATTATTAAAGCTAAAAGACCGTCTTAACATTATAATGAATTACAGTCAAAGTCGCCAACAGTGTCCGTTCAGAGATCCATATAATTTTCTTGCGATTGTCAAATTAGTCAAACAGAAACACATTAATAGCAGCCCACTTTATGTTAAACTTTCATTTAGTGATTATTCCTGTTATTCCTTTCATTACTAGGAATAGTCCCGATTGCTGGGCCCGTATATCTCCGCGTCGCATCCCAAGGTGGTGGAAAAGGGACGCCTCTCATGGGAGGGAGGCTGCTTACACGAAAGCCTAAGACCATGCATATTCTGATTAGAGAGGTCACATTCCTTGTGCGTTACAGACTATATGACAAGCGGCAAGATTCTCTGTTCATAGCAACTCTCAATGATTACCAGTGGCTTTGAACATTTTGTTCCCATTTGTTCATCCAATTTTTCCCACAATGATTTATTCTTTGTTAACTTGTTCCCGTCCTGAATATACATGTAGCTGAAATACTGCTCCCTGGACGTAAAGCATTCGGTCAATCAATCTATCAATCTCGAAAAACTGTTTCCTTGCTGGAAATTAAACAAACAACTTATCAATTAGTCCTTTATTACACCATAAATAGAATCTTCAAACTATTTTAAAATGTCCAATAGAAACCGTTGATAGAAATTTATATTCAGTGATTTTGTCTTTCCCACAAATGTGCGACTTCCTTTTATACATGTTAACAAAAATATCAATAATGATTATTCATACTTATAATTTATTTTTGAAACAAGGACATTATATAAGATGTTACTGTGTACGTGTACCATCTACCGTTAAAAATATACACTAAAACAGACTAATCGTTCACGAGGCCGTCACGAATTATCAACAAGCCTTAAATCTCTAGTGTGAATGTTGTCGGACTCGATCATACTATGATTAACAACCAAATTAAATTTACCGGTAGCTAATTGCCTATGCTACAAGTCACCGTGTTTTGGTGAAGGTTTTTTTGCCTGATAAATAAAAACTGCTTACCGCGTATGGTCAAGCTTATGCTCCTTTTGTAGATCACAAAAGTTATAATTTTAAATCAACATTTATTTCCTCAAAACGTTGCGTTTTGAAATGCGGCTTTTTTTCTCATTTTGATTTTGCGATTTACCATGCTTTAATTTTCGATGTAAAAACAATACCGGTCGTTATTTAATGATTTTCAGGACTGATTATTATTGCAAGATGGTCAACACTGAACAAGTTGATCAAATTCATAAAAAAAAATTAAACGCGTTTAGGACAGTTTTTAGTTTTTAGAAGAAGTAGCTACTTATATTGCATCCTGCCCTTTAAAGACTGCTTGAATTGGTCAAACTAGAAATAGGTACCACTGACCTACAGGAAGGAAACACAACATATAAGGAAGAGGTCAGAGATGTCATTGCATGAACGAAAACAAGAAAGATGTACAAAGCCAACCTGCAATCTATATTTCTGGTCTATGAGACATCGACGGCATTCAAACTGTTTATGTAGACTGTACAGAAACCACAAAGGGAACTTAATATTTCATCAAAATTGCGGACTTCCTTAATTTGCAACAATTGTATTAATTTTGTGATAACTCTGTATCTGATTTTCACGAGGTAAAATTAGAACAACCGTTCAAAGATGTTTGGCGTTGTAGACTGCATGTACAGATAGCATAAAGGGAACTTAATATTTTATCAAAATTGCGGTAATATATAAGATGCAAAAATTGTATTGATTGTGTTCTCTGCATCTCATTTCTACTAGGTAAAATTAAAACACTCCGTTCAAATATGTTTGGCATTGTAGATTTAATGATAGCAAAAACAGAACTTAATATTTTTCAAAATTGCGATAATATATACTTGCAAAAATTGTATTGATTGTGTTCTCTGCATCTGATTTCCACTAGGTAAAATTAAAACACCCCGTTCAAAGATATGCATTTAGATACATAATGCTCCTGGATTATGGACATTTGAAACCCATGCATGCCCTTTTGTGTGGTTTTTAGATTTTAGTTTTGTTTTCAATAAGTTAGCGTTATCGTTTTAATCAGTTATATAAAATCTTTGGTATAACATTTTATGGTTGTGTATTTTCGCATTTAATTTTTATTCTGTTGATAAACGCAGCGATATTAACTAGTTTTCTAAACTTATGAAATTTATTAAGTCAAAAATCATAAAATCGTGTATTGTTCGTCAGTTTTCTTCATTTGTGTCTTGTGATGACTCAAATTGACAGTTTGGACGTGTTATTGATTTTAAGTCACAATGCATTTATTTTTTATTGAATTTTAGACAAATAAATTCAAGAAGTTACAATTCACAATAAAAGTTCAATACTTCAATTCTTATAATTCACAGTGATACAGAGAGACGGACGTGGACTGCAGACGCCAGTTTGGGTACTTCAACCCCGGGTCAACAACACTCAACTTGACACAAGCTATTCACCTCTTGTAGAACACATTTGAAAACTTTGCATTTTGAAATGTTTGACAAATGTCGTTAATATCCTTCAAGATAGGTTGTTAAGGGATGTAACATCAACAGAGGCGTGGTAACAAAAAATAAAAAACAAATACAGACTTGAAAGAAATTAAAAGTTTGAATTATAATTTTAAAAGGAAAACAAATATTATATGTATTATTTTTCCTATATTAGGATGAATTCGGAATGATTCAATAAGTAAAGAAAAAATATTTGAAATTGGAATATAAAACTTATGCAACGTATAAGGGCGGAAATGAAAGTATGGTGTTCAAGCAGTTTTATACGAAAGCCCAGAAGGCTCATTCGAAATTCGAGAATCGAAATTCGAAATTCGAGATTCGAGATTCGAAATTCGAAATTCGAAATTCAATATAGTTATAACCAATCAGATTGCGTGTGACATAATCGTCAACCAATCAGAATAGTTCTTATATATTCGAAATTCGAAATTCGAGATTCGAGATTCAAAATTCGAAATTCGAAAATCGAGATTCGAAATTCGAAATTCAATATAGTTTTAGCCAATCAGATTGCGTGTAACATAATCTCTACCAATCAGAATTCCTTGGTTATATCGAAACTACATAAAATTTGGTTGAGTTGTTTTAGGGGAGTTAATGCTAAAACCATGATTATTGAGGATTACTGAAAATTCCCAAGTTCAAAGAGCCATAACTACCATATAAATTTAGGAATCAACAATTCCTGATAATATGCACTACATATATGGTGTACTAGTTACATACCAAGTTTCATAAAATTTTGTATAGTACTGAGTAGTTTCAGAGGATTTGTGCTGACAAGATAATTAATAGGTATTTTCAGCACATTTCTAAGTTCAAAGGGCCAAAATAAGCCAGTGGCGGATCCAAAATTTCGAAAAGGGGGGGGCACTGACTGGCCAAGGGGGCCACTTTGGTCATGCTTCAATGATTTCCTATATATCCAACCAAATTTTTCCGTCAAAAGGGAGGGCCCCCTCTGGATCCACCCCTGATAGCCCCACACACAAAAAAATTCCGTTTTACATGTACATTTTTGTTTCTTGATTTGTAAAATCAAGATGTTATTGTAAACTGAATTCATTTAATAAAATAACAAATAAAGCTTATAAATTTGATTTTTTTAACAAAACCATGTTGAACAAGTCATTCGTTGACAAATATGTCGACTGTTAAAACACCAAATAAACATAATAGCACGTGGCTACGTTTATATAAGAATTATTCTGATTGGTAGACGATTATGTTACACACAATTTGATTGGTTATAACTATATTGAATTTCGAATTTCGAATTTCGAATCTCGAATTTCGAATTTCGAATCTCGAGTTTCGAATCTCGAATCTCGAATTTCGAATTTCGAGTTTCGAATCTTGAATCTCGAATTTCGAATATCGAATGAGCCTTCTGGGCTTTCGTAGTTTTACGCATAGTTGCAGGAAGTAAAAAAGACAACTATATACAACTATACATGTAACGCAATTAATGCCAGCATTACGTTGGAAAGTAAAGCAGTTTTGACAAAGGGAAAAACAATTTAATTTGTAAAATATTAATAATCAATGAAGAAAATATGTGTCAATATTTAAAGAGAAGTAAAGAAAAGAAAAACTCGGAATAAGTATCGAACAATCAATAATTTCTTGGGTCTATATGCACCTTTCATCACTTATGTTCTAAAAGAAATTAAAAGTCATAGCTCTTTTCAACATCAACATACAAATCAATTGTTTAAATATACATAATGGTATATAGATAAAGAAAAATCAATCGATATATTATATCGATATTACCAGAGTACGACTTTGTTTGTTTATAAGAACTAATATTTTTATTTATTTGATTTGATAATGTATACAGACTATATTAACACCTATGACACGAGTTTAAAGAGATAAATATTTAAAATTTAATCTGTTTATCAACTGACATTAGATTTGAAATAGCTGTTTAACGGAATTATATGTATAATAGAATAAACGATAACGCATGTCTTTAAGGGATTGACGGACTTATGAATAAACGGTAAGACTTCCAATTGAACCCCCCAATTAAAAATACGCAATGCATTTGACTATCACGAGATACATGGAGTTCACACGGCTCGCACTTACCCAATTGGCAATGTGTCCACTGTGGGGTTCACCAGTGGCTGCCACCCAGTGTCAAATTCTTTTGTTTACGTTCGAAATAATGCATTTTTAATGGGGGGTTCAAATGGAATTCTTTCCTTTCGACTTAACTCTAAACCACGTTGTAGCTTTTTGTCAGTGGTAAAGTTATTTTCTCAATTTACTGTGCGCAAATTTCGCAATTTCAAAAATGATTAATTTCTAATGCTTTTCCATTTGCAAAGTGTAGATGACCTTAGCCGGATTCTATATAATGTTTTGGTAATTGATAATTTAATCGTATGAATATTGTTCGGTTTGAGCGCCACTAATGAGTCTTTATTACTTTCTAAATTTTGTGATATTCCTCTGGACATTTGTACTTTTGATACGGATTCTGATAGAACGTAGTTAAATTTAAACGATTTTGTTTTTTATTCGTAATTCAAATCAAACTGATCGATGTTCTTTCATTGTAAACGTTTGCCACTGAAGATGAATGTGCTATTTTGGTAGAAATGTCATAAAACTTGTATATTTTATGATTGTAAAGGGAATGCTGACAGTATCGACCATTTTTCTGAAAATTATAAAATAGATTACATTTATACTTTTTTCCACAATTTAGTAAAACATAGAATATTAATGAAGCACTCATACCTATATACTATCATATCAATTTATTTACATTATAGTGTAAATACAAAGCTCTAGCTAAACAAATTCAGTAAAGGGAAAAATCAGCATAATATTATCAACAAGGAATGCATTCTGTCAAAAATCTGAATTGCTAGTACGTTTTTTACTAAACAGTTTTAATAAACACAAATTCAACTTAGAGACCCTTATTTAAAATGTAGAGTGCTTGACATCATAAAAAAATGTAGAATATTCTATTGTTATTAATTTTGCAACCCAGTCAATAAAGTGCATTTTGATTCTTTTTTCTGTACATTCTAAATTAAAATTTGAATTTATTGTACTCAACCCTTCGGAAATAACCCCCGATACCACTATTTTTAATTTGAGATGTGATTTTTTTAAAGCTAACTTTACGTCAGTTAAAACTTAAATCATTGACACGTGAACTTCAGTGTATGTGTCTTCAACCCTCTTTATAAAAAAAATTTCCCACAAAGGTTTATGTTAAAAATCCTATTTTATTGATTAACAATAGTATGTTAGTCCTGATATGGCTAAAACTGCCAACACCAGTACCAAATACGAAAGTACGCCAATATGACATGTATCTCACTAATATGCCATAATGGCCGAGTGGAAAATATCAAAGTACGCCAATATGACATTTACTCAACCAATATTATACAATTACTGCACTTGAACGAGATCAATATGAGGTTTTATGGAGCAGGGTATAATAATATTGAACGAGGCGAAGACGAGTTCAATATTAATCTACCCTGCTCCATAAAACCTCATATTGATCGAGTTCGAGTGTAGTAATTGTTTTATTACATAATTTATTGAGTCATGAAATGGAATATACAAGTTTTTTTTATTCCCGAAAGTGACTGTCTTTCATAATATTTATTTCTCAAAAATCGGTAAAATATCGACATAATCCATGACGAAATGTTTGCATTGATTATTTCTTGTATAATGTCCCATCCTCAGTCCTTGCTTCTGCATAAAATTTACAAAGATTTGAGTTTTTTTTATAATTCCTGAGGGTCTGCCATTTCCAAACTAACTGACATATCCGTTTCACGTAAATATTTGGAAAAAATATAATCGCTTGCTCTTTCGATTTGCGAGTGTTGACAGCATCTTTTTTCTTAATGATTTCATTAATTTCCAAGTTAGTAATATCTGCAAATCTTCGCTTATTAGCACCAGAACTATCCGCATTACGTTCACTCAATGACGTTACAACGTTACCATGTTTACAAACAACAATATAATCCGAACATCAGTCAGAACGATAATTTTGATTGGTTTAGGGGATTAAAGAAAGAAGATTTGATTGGCTATCGTATTTCCGTTGGGGGAAACAGCACGTGCTAGGTATTTTCATTCATAAATTTCTCACGAGAGTGCAATATGGTTTTTTATTGAGTAGAATGAGTTTTTTGCAAACCAATATGATAGGAAAATGGAAAGTCACGTGTATTGGTTTAGGCCAATAGGAAAAAGGCAAAAATATATATTATGTAATAAACCGCATTGGCCCAGTACCAAATACCAAAGTACGCCAGTATAATATGTATCTGACCAATATGCCGTATTGGCCCAGTACAAAATAGCAAAAGTACGGGAATTTGCCATGTATCTGACCAATATGCCGTATTAGCCCAGTACAAAATACCAAAGTACGCCAATATGACATGCATCTGACCTATATGCCGTATTGGCCCAGTAGGAAATACCAAAGTACGCCAATATGACATTTCCCCGTCCAATATGCCGTAAAGGCCCAATAAAAAAGTGCGCTAATATGACATGTATCTGACCAATATACCGTATTGGCCCAGTACCAAATTCTATAGAACGTCGTATTGACCTAGTTTTGGATCAATATTGGGCTAATCAGAAATGACATATTGGACTGGTATAATTGCAAAGTTTCCCAAAAGTCTTAGGCTTCGCTTAAGTCCAGTATGGCTAGCCTAGGACAAATAGCTCAGACTATACGGAATACCTTACAGCAATAATGCTGTATTATTATTACACTTTTAAGATATATTATAAATGTTTTAGATATTTTAAAATTTAATTTCTTGAAGTAAATTCATTTACATAAGCCTGTTAATAGGTCTTACAATCTTGTTTAGTTGTAAAGTAGCATTAATATAATTTAGTTAATATTTTAATTTTTTTAATTATACGGTTGAAGAAAAAAATGTACATGCATATATATATTCTCGCTTCTCTCATATCTAAGCAGATTAATTTTTCCGGCTACTTTTTTATTGTTAAAGATTTTATTTGTGCTTAAACAATTTACGCTGTAACAAAAAGGCTGATATTAAATATTAATACTAAAAATTATTATCATTTGAAAAAAACACACGCGTAAACAAAGTTAAATTCTAATGCGAATTTGTTTTGTAATATTTTTCGAGAAGATTAATCACAACAACAATTGAAAAAGCCACTTTAAGGCGGGACAAGAAATCATTACAAATTCAGGAAAAACAAACAACAAAACAGAAAATTGAAGCGCAAAAATATAAATATTATATCGGTATTATGTTTATAAATGGGGTTTTCTTTCCTATTTTTATTATTTTCTTTTCTTTTTTTTCTGTTATGAACAATATCCCTCAAATATCTGAAACGCTTTAATTATTACTAGATCTGAAAATTATTTTGGCGCAAAACGCGTAAAAATGAAAATATGACCTTGTTATGCTCTAACCGTGACACGGTTTTACTTCTAATATTTTCTTTTCTCACAATTAATATTGTTACAATAACCAAAGAATAATATTTCAAAGAAATAAATCTTTCAAATGCAGAAATGAAAGTTTTTCTTTCTTTCTTTTATTCTCTTTTAATTATGGGGTTTTTAATTTTTTCTGGTATGTCACAATTTACCCAGTATTGGAATCGTGTATTTGCTCGACATTGGAATCAAATAACATAATATTTATTCAACAAAGGTAATAGAGTTTTATAAAGTGTTTATATTATTCGACTTTCATCGGCTTTAGAAGTAAATTATTTACATTTGGATAACAAAGGCATTGTAAAGATAAACTTAATCAATAAAATGTTTACTTAGCAAGTAACTTTTAATATTTCTAAAGCGGTGCGACAGAGTTCAGCTTTGCTTCTATGTCTTTGAGTTTATTCATCAACAAAGTGTTACTAACGTATGTTTCCCTCCCTTGCCGGCGGGATTTCTGGCTAGTGGGAAAATAGATTGTAGGAAAAATATAGATTTGAAAAATAAACAATACAGAGAAAATATGGACTAATTCGTGAGAAATTCATCATTTAATGAAATCTGTTAAAATAAATAGAACAGCAGTATTAGCATTTGAGTAGCGCTCATTGAGTACAAAAGAAAGTAAAATTTCAAAATTTGAATTTAATTATTTAAACAAGTTAAATTTTTAATTTAAAATTAGTTCTCAAACTAGCAATTTTGTGCAACTCAACTAAAAAAAAACTATTACACAATTACGTGGAAAAAAATGTCTTATTCTTTACAAGTAATTTCGTACAACAACACAGAATCCAATA